>DVZL01008464.1:0-10233 GCA_018236625.1 Lasaia peninsularis | reverse complement strand
AAAACTCAATTTACTCAAAATCAACTTGAGGTCAGTTGGCTGCTTTCTGTTGAACGCGATACAATTGTAACCTTCTTTTTCGCTGATAATTGGCTGTTAATTGAATTATTGAGATTTAAGAATTCACTTAGGCAGCGACTTGTTTTCATTGATTACGTCGACCGCTTTGCCAAAGTTTTATGTAGGTAATAAGTGTACACCAGTCTGAAATACAATTAGACAAGTGCCGACGTCTTTAATAAGGTAAGAAAAAAAAAAGTAGTTTAATGAAACCGATTGGAGAAGAAAATATAATAAAAATGAAAAAACGCACAATTGTAGATCGGGAAGTGAGAGGGGAGAGGGTTTATATCGAAAAATTGGTTTATCTCGATTTCCGAAGTCATATCGAACGTTCAATGGTAAAGTTGTAGGCAATGAAAAGATCTACAACTTGTGCATTATTATATTTCAAAAAAGTTTTGAACCAATTCTCATTACTGATTACCATTGAGCTATTCCGGACAATAAAATGATTATGGGATAAGGATTAAGGAGCTTGTTCGCTTCCTCGATGGTAATATAACTCTCTCCTGATGGTAAGAGACAACCGTGGCCTACAGACGTCATAGACTCCATAGATATGCATTAAACCGGCCAAGTGTATGTCGGAATCGCATACGAAGGGTTGCGTAAAAAAAACGACATAAAAATCACGTTTGTTGTATGGGAGCCCCCTTAATATAATTATTTTATTGTTTTTAGTATTTGTTGTTAAAGGGACAACAGATATACATCGTCTGCGAAAGTTTCGACTTTCTAGCTACCACTGTTCATGAGATATACCTCGGTGACACTCCGCTGTTTTACCGTTTGGATACGGAACCGTAATGGAAAGGAACATTCAGTCGAATTAATAATACTAACACATTAAAAATATATATCTATAATTATATTGATTGGTAATAAAAACATTCATTTTTTGTATTTATAAAATCCCTCTCCGACTTTAATGCCCAACTTTCCTTCCTCTACCATTCTGTCCAGCAGTGGGATTGGTCTGAAGACAGGGTCTCCGGTCTTCTCGTACATCACTTGCAGAGCAAACTTGTTAGTGTCCAGGCCGGTGTAGTCTGCCAACTCGAACGGTCCCATGGGATAGCCGGCTCCTAACTTCATACCAATATCTATGTCTTCTTTTGTTGCATCACCTGAAATAAACAAATTAAATTTATATTTAAATCAATTTAGTTAAGAGTACACTTTCCACTTGACTAAATTCCATGGCAGTTGCTGAGGTGCTACAATCAAATATTAATTTCAATATTATTGATGATTGATTGATGTTTCAAGTAGCACTTTATTCATTAAAACCGTTATAAAAATATATATCTTTAGTGATTATTTACGAGAAGTTACAAACATAGAGATTCAACAGTGATAAATAAATATAATTCTGCTAAACTTCAACATTAGGATTTGCACATACGTAGTCTTGCAAAATGTATATTAAGTAAGTTACTTTACATTCAACGAACATGCGGTGTTTACTTGTAATTGTTTGATACAAATAGATTATTAAATTAATATGCAAGAGATTGTGATACATATTTCATTGTATTTAAGCGTTGGTGAGCCTATTAAATGAAATTAAATACCTGCAGTGCAACTTTTGCCCTGCGGAGTGGTTTTAAAATCTCTTTCATCTTTCACTCAGCAATCTTTTAACAAAACATGGGCCGAGTTATCGATTAGTTGTTTTATTCAAAGACTATATCATTATATTTTGATTTCATCAAACTTTGAATCAAAATATAATAAAATGAAAGTTTATTTTTTTATACTTATAGAAAGACACTGGTTTTGTCATAAAAATCCTATTATGCAACCAAAATCTACTTCAATTTTTAGAAAATAGTATAAGACATCAAACTACAAATGGACAGACAAGCAATTGGTTAAGATTTAGACAGGGAAACATTGTTAGTAATACATAGATAGATTTAAAGTAGAATAAGTTACTTACTACTAGTGACATTTGTCGCATAATATAATTAAATATACATATAAATTATGTAGCAATTATTTTGCAATCACAGTTTTATTTATAAATAAAAAAAAAACATTTAAAATACAAACGGAATTTATTAGAGTCTGTTTGTAATTATAACAATGAAAAAACATCTTTTGCCGAATAAAAATATGTGTTAAATTTTTTTTTCTAGTTCTTAATTTAAATGACCATTAAAATAAAAACGTTAAAACGAGGGGTAACGGCTTTAAAAAGACTAATGAGAGCTAATTACTTATCCGGTCTTTACACGTTTTGTTTATATCTCTAACGAGAACTTGAACACTCGAAAATAATGTTTGTCTTTATGGGAAATACAAAATCAAATAACGCAGACTATTGACGTGTACTATACTTTGTGGAGTGAAACACTACAAAGTATTTTCTTTATGTGATGAATGCTCATCGTATGGTAAGAGACAATTATGGTGTTTTTGTTACTACTTCGAAAGTGGGTGAACCAAACTTAAAATCTAAAGCCACGTCAAAATTAATCTCAATATGAATATAGAAACAGTAGTAATATTTTTATACCGGGTAGTCGAGGTTGCCGTCACTTTAGTACTCAAGCACCTTGTCTTATTCACAGTGTTAGTGACGACGCTACCCACTGCCGACGCTAGCCACTTATGTTATTAAGATATTACCAATAAGGAATATGCATGTTTTTTTTAATTTTAAACAATAATTCAAGTAATTATATTACTGAAAAAATATGACAGACAGTAGTAGTGATAAATAAGCTAAAAAAATTATCCAAACTATCATAATTTTCGGATGATTTAAACACCGCCATTTTATCGCACTTATTTGTGACGTCACCGTGCACTGAGAAGTGAGCACAATAATTTGTCAACGAAGTGAAATTAAGTGAAGTGTTATTTATTACACTTGACTTAATTGATTACTTAGATTGAAAGCTAGTTTTTGTATTAATTGTAGTATAGTTTGATATATAAATGTATGTCCTTATGGATGCATACTCTTAAGTATTAATGTAAGTTTGTTACAGCCTGTATAACATCTTCATATATTTACCTCTCTCATACATCCTTAAAGCTTCAGCGCTGTAGGGTCCGAGCAGCCTGTTGACGACGAAGCCAGGAGTGTCCTTGCAGGTGATGCAGGTCTTGCCCACGGACTTGCCCCACGCCATCATCGCCTGGTACGTCTCCTCCGAGATGTGATCACCTTTGATCACCTCCAGCAAACGCATAACTGGCACTGGGTTGAAAAAGTGGAGACCACCGAACCTGAAATATGACATATAATCAATTACATGGACGCTTCTGCACTCGTACGACCATAAAAATACTCGTCGGTGTGGTCACGGCCATCTTTTTGTTAAAAAAAATCATCTTTTGTTAAAAAAAATTAGAAATATATTTCAAATTTGTATCTTCGCTTATGCGGGGCACAGACGAAGGTGGCGAGTTCGATTTATTTCCGGCTTGAAAATATTTCTTTGAAAAAAAAAATAGAGATCCCAGGTTTGATTACCGGGTAGGGGTGGTATGAGTTTTTTCAGTTTATCTAAAAAATATAACGTTGCCTGGTGTTGGATGTATATCCGATATGCCATCTGTAACAAGGTGGGAACAAGTCACATCATCAGCTGCTTATGGATGCATAAATATTTACAACTCCATGTATTTATTTTTTTAGAAAATAAAAATTGGGTAGGAATTGTCACTTCGTACTTATTCACGGGGGTCGCGGGACTCTAGCCCAAGCAATAATAATTTTAAATATTCAATACATTTTGAGGAAAGAAATATCAGCGACGGTAATTACAAACTGCTACGACTTAGGAACCTTCAAGAAAAGAGCATATTAATTTTTAAGGTCAACAACGCATCTGTGATACTCCTAGGGGGTTAGAACCTACGCTATCGTCTCGACGCGATCGCGTCGTTTTCCGCGATTAGAAATGTCAAACTCGAAAAACCTAGTACGATTTATTGAGTTTGACATTTCAAATCGTGCAAAACAACGCGATCGCGTCGAGACGATGGTGCACGTTCCAACCCCCCTGGTGTTGCGCACGTTCGTGGGCGGCGGTGATCTCTTACCATCAGGTGACCCACTTGTCCGTTTGCCTCCTCTTCTATAAAAAATACAACTAACTCACTTGTCTTTTCGTTTGATGCCGACTCCAATCTCGTTTATGGATATAGATGATGTATTCGTCGCCAAGATCGTATTTGGTGGTGCCAACTGAAAGTAAGAAAAAATGTATTATTTTATGTTGGCTCCATACGTCAGGAGGATATCAAGCAACTGTTCTCTCAGCAAACAGCAGCACTGGTTCGTCACTAACACCATGACCAAGAATCGGAAGAATGTGACCCGAATAAAATGGTACCATCGTATAAACTATCCCTACTGCCATAACATTAGTACTTGCCGCTATCATGTGCAATTTCGAAAACCTATCTACTCTATGAGTTTTTTTCAGTTTATGAGAAAAACATACCGTTGTTTTGGATTTAATTGGTCTCCGATATGGTGACGTACCACCTGTCGATATGTCGTTTGCTAATCGTGGGTGCGTAGGTACGTATGTTCTTCTGTCTCCCGCTTCCGGGATGAGAGTGACAACATTTATTTTATTTTTATGCACACGATAAGCTTAACGATCTGATGATCAAGGATTTTTAAGAAGTTATTTTACTTGCTTGTAGAAAAAACTTATTACAATTAAATAATAAAATATTAATAACTCTGTGTTATAACGGTACGGCTGTTGCCTGTTAAGACCGTTAGTAGCGTGGGGTCCCGGGTTCAATTCCTTAAATGTTTTTCAGATTTTTCTAAGAAAGCATAACATTGCCGGTGATTGGAATGTGCCCGAACTGGCGATAGGCTTGCCACCTATCACATCATGGGCCCTAATACCTTGGCTAACCGTGGGTATTCTAGTATATCTACTGGACTTTCGAGTCGTGGATATACTAGCATACCTCTGCCTACTCGTTTGGGGAAAAAAGCCGTGACGTTACTTTTTTTTAAAATAAAATATCTCTAAATATGATAAATTCAATTTGATCAAAGAAGTCATCACCTGATCGGCTAGTCTTGGAAACGGTGGCAGTGTCTTAAAGGTGTAATCTGATTACCGGGGAGTATGTTTTTCTTCTTATGACTGGATGGGTTTAGAAACAATGGCAGTTTATGATAGGTATAAACTAAGTCGGGTGTAAATTCATGTTTAGCAAATTAGCAAATAATGAGAATTCGTAATAGATATAAAAGATGCTAAAATATTTGCACACCACAAAGTGGTAGAAGACGTTGGTATAATTAAATATTTTGAAAAACTTTTAACACACTTAT
The DNA here is from genome assembly GCA_018236625.1 of Lasaia peninsularis. Lineage (NCBI taxonomy): Eukaryota > Metazoa > Arthropoda > Insecta > Lepidoptera > Riodinidae > Lasaia > Lasaia peninsularis. Next base: position 4,847 of record DVZL01008464.1, on the reverse strand, counting down.
TCCGCAAAATATATTGAGCAACATGGCGTAGGTATCATGTAGACCGTATGTTCCGCGCGGCTGCACTAACGTTAACTATAAATGTGAAGGTTATTTATGACGTGATAAGCTCTCCTCAAGAATTCAAGTATTAAATGCAAACAAATTCTCTAGAATTTAAATACTAATTACAATGATATGCAATTAGATATGAACAACAAACGAATTCTTCGACTTTGTAAGTCTCGTTGTATAGTAATTGTTATTGCTCGTTGTTCGTCGCGATTAAAAAACGCGGCAACGTGTGCGACCATGATAGCGATGGTAGGTATCTGCACTTTAATTAAACCTACCACCTAATTCTCCCCGTGTTAGACCGGGTCCCCTGTGTAGAATTGACCATCTGCCTCCCTACCTAATCGAGCATGAGTTTACTGGGTCAGTTTCAACATGATCACTGTTGTTGTTTTTTTTAATGATAATGGAAGGCAAACAAGCAGACGGATTTTCTGATGGTAAGAAATACACGTCGCCAATAAACACCAAAGGTGGAAATGGTGCGTTGCCAAACTGAGGCGGGGATTGTAAGCCTCTTGCGTGAGTAAGTTTACCAGCTACCCTACCCTCCAAACCAGAACACTACAATGACGAGCACTGACGCTAGTGGCAGGAATAGGTAAGGCGGTGGTACCAATCCGGGCGAGTCGTTGCAAGAATCTACCACCTAGTCAATGTCACAGTGTTGGTGACAATAGACCTTGTGCTCGCCTCTTACGAGCTGCCTGGTTGGAAGGAAGTTAACCTATTCTACAACGAAACCCGGACCGACACAACTATTATCTATAAATGTCAAATAAACTTAATCTAGTTACAAATCATTGATTTGTAACTAGATATTCTAAAATATATAGAGCGACTACTCCTCGTCTTTACTGCGATCGAATATAGATAGCGACACCTATTGGTCGATTCGTTCGTTGTGGTTCCGTTAAATACTTCCTGTATTCTATAATATTATAAGTATTTATTGGTATAGAAAAAGAAATACATCATCTGAAAAAATTTCAACTGTATAGCTATCTCTATTATTTGTCAAAACGACAAAAATCACGTTTGTTTTTTTTTGATACGGACTAACTTGTTGCTAACCGAGTGGCTGTTACAACTTCACCGGACTTTACGTTTGTTGTACGAGAGCATCCTTTATATATTTATTTTATCCTGTTTTTAGTATTTGTTGTAGTAGCGGCAACACAAATACGTCATGTGTGAAAATTTCAACTGTAGTTAGGTATTGCTGTTCACGAGATACAGCCTAGCAACAATGGGATAAAGAAAAACCTTTAAACGTGCAATTCTTGTATATATATGTCAGCGATTTCGAAAACGGCTCGAACGATTTTCTTGAAATTTCGTATATAAGGGGTTTCGGCGGCGATAAATCGATCTAGCTAGGTTTTATTTTCAGGTTTCTCTTATTAATCGTGTTTTCATGGAATAAAAACCTTTATCATTACAATACAAAGCTAAATTTCGCGAAGTTTGGTTAAATTAGTAAAGCTAAAAACCCAGTCCGGTAGATTCTTTTTTTTGAGTTCCTTCTTTTTGTGAGAAAACTATTCCCGGAGGCCCTACAGAAACAAGAAAACAAAGTAAATTATGTTGTTATTTCAAAAAAAATGTGATGTACTAACTAAAAACCGAGCAAAGTTCGGTCATCCAGGGATTTTATATTATTTATTAATCAATAATTTCTACAAATTCTAAACGCATTTTTGCTGTTATTGTAGTTAATAGATGTGGTACGGTACCCTTAATGCGCGAGTACGACTCGCTCTTGGTCGATTTTTTACTTCATTCAAAGCCTAATTCAGAGAATTAATATTATGACCGAACTCTACTATTACAAATATTCTCATTCAACCCGTTCTTTTTGGAGCAAATCTGTACACTTAAATTGTATATAATATTATGCTTGTGTGTTATTACTTTCTATGTGCTTAGGTAAATAAGCAAAATTTAAAAAAGAAAATTTCATTTAAACCCTTAACTTTCGTTTGAGGTGAAATAATTTATTTTTTAAATATTCGTAAAAGTATTCTTTGAAGTATGCTTATAGTTTTGTTAATCAACCGTCGCAATCGTTTGACCAGGATGATGAACTGGAAAAACTGCAATACACATGAATAAATTTATTATAAATATTCGTTTAATATTATTAGTTATTGCCTATGGTTTTGCCCGCCTACAATAAGTGTTGAGCTCTCGGAACTTATGGAGATACACTGGTAGAGACGAACAGAGACATTCATATAAAAAGTGCCCCACATTCTGATATGATTTCACACACGAGATCTTGGGTTCGATTTCCAGTTACAGCAATTTGTTATTTTGAGTTTTTTTCAGTTTATATAACAAACAAAAACAACGCCGCCAGCTATTGCATTTGTACCATAATGGCGGGCTGGCCACCTATTACATCATGGGACCTAATATCGATGGTTAATCGTGGGTGCAAAAGTACCTTTGCCTACCTCTTTAGAAATATGGCCGTGATGATATTTTTTTAATCTTGCCCTTTTAGTAAAATTCATCCGTTTCGAAGTAAAACAAACGTACATCTAAACATACTTTCGCATTTGATATTAGTAAGGATATATCTAATCTTTTACGGTACGAATGTTCCCTATTTCCCATAAGAATTCTGTGTCTAATAATTTGTCTTACGACATAAATATTCTGCGTCTAACGATATAACTTGATGATCTTTAAGGTACTAGGAAGTAAAAAAATTCCCAAGATGATTTTTGATTGACTGAACGAGTCAGTAATATAATAACTACGAGTACATAGCTCCACCACCAAATAATATCGTAATCAAAAAAAAATATACAACTTAATATCTAAAAACTTCACGACCAATTTTGTCCTAGTTTTTACGGTAAAGTAAAAAAACCTTATTACTAAGACTTCATTTGCCGTCTATCCAAGAAATACAAGTCCACGGTACGTAAAAATGACACTGCTCATTATTGTCGTGTTCCACGATAAAGGTTAGGACAGTTGATGGATTTGTACATCTGACCTAATTCGGTCACTAGTACCGTTTATGGTATTTTTTTATGGTTTTTTAATGGAAGGCAAACAAGTAGATGGATTTCCTGATGGTAAAAAATACACGTCGCTACCGTAACGATGGGTTCGTTTAAGAATAGGCCAACTGCCTTCCCCCCTGGCAGCTCGTGAGAGGCGAGTACAGGGTCTATTGTCACCAACACCGTGACATTGATTAGGTGGTAGTGTGTTGCAACGACTCGCCCGGATTGTTACCACCGCCTTATCTATTCCTGCCACAATAGAGTCAGTGCTCGCCATTGACGTGTTCTAGTTTGGAGAGTAGGGTAGCCGGTAAACTTACTCACGCAAGAGGCTTATCATTCCAGCCTCAGGTTGGCAACGCACCATTTCCACCTTTTTTTTATTATCGATTAATTAGTGAAGGAATTGTAATAAAAAAAATAATCGTAAACTTCATTCCATCTGGGTGTCACCTCTCAACTTTTTTTATATATAAAAAGTACTTTTTAAGCATATGAACGAAAAATATTGACTCATCTAATAAAGCATAGCCAAAACTACTGCACAGATTTTGCTGAAATTTATGATGCAGATAGGCGTTCAGTAAAATATTATTACTTCTCTAATTTGTACTGTCTGACTTTTCTCTCTTTATTTGTGTTTCTCGTTATCCTAAATAAGTTCTAAGATATTTCTTGTAACATAATTTCGTCTTTTGTACTGTTTTGTTTTTCGTTGTTTCTTCTTCAAATATGTAAATTCCGGCAAAATAGTATGAATGTAAGTATGTCGACCATCCACACTAATAAAGACGCAAAAATGGATCATTAAAAATATATGAAAAAGTATTAAATCCTGTCTTCTTTAACTTAAAACAGTCTACATAAATGAAAAAAAAATGAGTGACCCATAGACAAAATAAAAAAACTTATTTAGATAAAAAAAATTAAAACAACAGTTGTATTATAGTGGGCAAGAGAATTTTGATTAAACAATTAAATAACGAGAATCGTCTTCCAACAATATTATTCTAATTTTGAAAATATTTCTTTTTAAGGCATTAATCAAAACCAGTTTGAATAAAACATTTCCAGCAATTTTGTGAAAATATAGCGCCAGTATCAATAAAACTCTTTTCGGCATAATGTCATTTTAATTAAAAAAGGTTTTATTAAAGCCCTAAAAATGTAACAAGGGATATTCGAAATTTAAATATGAAAATGTTGACGGCGGCGTCGGAGAGCATTTTAATAACCAGTATGGCAACAAATTTATACAAGTTCTTCGCCATGTTGATTCCGGGACGTTTTTAAGAACACTTACTTTGTTAGGACTTCAACCGAGAAGTGACATATGATATTTTATTAATATCTAATGGCGAAATAGTACCTACAGTTTTGCGTTTACTTACCTGGTCTTTCTCTTTTTGCTTTTTTAAACAGACAGACTGACAGACGGACAAAAATTCTAAAAAATACTGTTTTTATATATGTACCTGGTAAACATACATAAAAATATAGTAAAGAGCGGTTATTTTAATATTACGTACAGACACTCCAATTTTATTTATTTGTATCTATATAGATTACAATAATCAAAAATGTTTACGGAAAATAAATAATGTTGGTATAAACAAATAACATTTCTATATCATTAGATAATTGCTACTTCTGACATAATAGCCTCTTAAAATGGCGGAAAAACAACGTATGTTAAATTATCTATACTAATATTATAAAGAGGAAAAGTTTGTTTGTTTGTTTGTTTGGTTGTAATGAATAGGCTCCGAA
>DVZL01008463.1:0-10233 GCA_018236625.1 Lasaia peninsularis | reverse complement strand
TGGTCAGTTCATTATTGTCACGCAGTAAAAATATTTACTCGGTAAAAGAAGTTTGTTTACAAAAATTACAGCTTCTCGTGACGGGAAGTATAGTTCTTCATATAATTATGACAGGGCCGGTTAGTAAACTTTTGTTTAGTTTTGAATGGCCACCTAACGGTTTGGTTGTAATGGTAGGATAATACCTAATAGGGTTGTAATGGTAGGATAATTTCTTCGTGTCCATTAACATATCGAGTAGAAAAAAACCGATTTATGTTTGTAACTTATTTTTTTAATACATTGATACCTAACTAACAAACTTTATTGTACTACTAGCTTTCCACCCGCGGCTTCGCCCGCGTTAATGATTTTAATACCTCAGATAACTTTCAAAGGGCAGAATTTTTTTCATCTTACTTATTGCGAAAAACATACCTTCTTTTATGTAGTTGGTTAAAAAGTAGCTTATGTCCTTTCCCAAGTTTAGTTCTATATTCATACCAAAATTCATCAAAATCGGTTCAGTGATTTAGGCGTGAAAGCATAACAGTCAGACAGACAGACAGAGTTACTTTCGCATTCATAATATTAGTACGGATACATAAACAACGAAACCAAAAACTTTCCAGTTTTTGACATTTTTCAACCTAGATTGCGTGTATACACTATATTATAAAGGAATCAGGTATCTAGTACCTATGAATTATGATTTTATGAAGTGTGATTTTTCCATCATTTTATTTTTGGGATTTTTAAGTTTATTATTATTATCTTTTTTCCCCTCCAGATCCTATTTTAATTTATGTTTTATGTAATTTTTAGTGTAACTTCATAGTTAATAAGTATTATTTGCTATACATCCGTCGTGAAGTACAACCTAGATATATATATATTTCTTTTATTTGTACATAGCATAGTATTAATTTTGATCTGTTGTATGTTATTAAATAAATTTCAACAACATTAATAATCTTTCAAATTGTCTGTAATCCAAACTAGATATAAAAATAGTACATTGTACAGTAAATATATTTACAAAAATAGGTATAGGTGACTACAACAGGCAAAAGAACACATTTTTAATTGTTTAATAATGTTTTTGTTTGTCTGTATCCCAGTCGCGATTCTCGCTAAATCTACTACAGTGGCTAAATTTGGCAACCCGGTAGTTGGTCAAAATTAGTCATTACAAATCTCATTATGAATGGCCGGAATGTACGGGGGATCTTTGAATGTATAGGTCACCTTATCGAGGTAAGTTATAGGCTACTTGTTTATTATTCCACTTTCCGCCTGCCGGTTAAAAAACAATATTACCAGCAGACCATCGTTAAACTCGAGAACGAAGTCGCAGGAACATCTAGTCTATACCAATATGTTAAAGAGGAAAGGTTTGATTTTTTGTTTGCTTGTATTGAATAGGCTTCGAAATTACTGGACCGATTTGAAAAATTACTTTATCATTAGAAGTCGATGATGTCCCTGATGAACATAGGCTACTTTTTACTGAAGGAAAATGCTTCATTCCTACGGGAAAACGGGTAATGGGAAAACGAAAGGAGAAGAACGGTAGTAAGAATTATCTTTCCGTAATTATCAATTTCTAAATGGCTAAACGGATTGGGTTGAAATTTTATACAGATATTTCGATGGTTTCATGTATGATTTAAAAATACAATTGGACCCGACAGGTGACGCTGCTGTCAATATGTCTAGCCGTGCGAAGCCGGGCCGGGCTGCTAGTACTATATAATTGTATATTTATTTGTAGATCGACCTCATCCTAACGGTGTTGTATTGTTTTCTAGTTTTATTAATCATCGTATTCATCATAAACGCAGTACCGTCATTTTTATGTTTCGGTCAATTCCACTATACCACCGAGGTTCTACAAGTTTATTAATATGAATGCCGTTTATAGTTAAACCGTCCGGGCGACCGACCAAATAACGTCCACTTTAAGGCACTCAAAATAATCTGGAAAAACCTTTAAGAAAACTTACCCAACCTGCAAATTGAACTCGGGACCCTACGCAACTAACGATCTTTACCCCTCGACCGACGACATCGACACTGACATAAATTATGTAACAGGTGTAAAGTCCGTCACCATATCGGAAATATAATCCAACGTTATATTTATCAGATAAACTAAAATACTTATAAAATAGGTTGCCCTACCAGAGAATCAAAGCCGGGTCTTCGTTTGTCAGTCATACACTGACTACATCCGATCACAGAGGCGACTATACGATACGTATTCAATATCTATAAATACCTATACTATATACCTATACTATATGTACTATGTAGTTGTTTAAGATTTAACCAAATGATATCACAATATTACGCGTGAGCGCTGAAACATGTAAGAAAGTGAACACTTTCATAATTCCATGCATTAACCAAATAGTAAGATTTTTATGAATCTGAACAAGATTCCAAATAATTGTAAATACTTTCATATTCCGAGTTAAGTTCAGAGTTCTGAACGCAGAATTTCCTGCCCTTTTATAACGCGTCTTTCAAACAGCAAGTTATAAAGAGATTACCTTCCTGAAATTAGATCCCCCGCGCTACAACTAGAGTAACTTGACTACTTTGTAAGTCTACTTCTTAAGAGATGCGGTTGGCTGATTGATATTTTAGGTGTAGTGATTATGCAGCGAAAACTTAATATCGATAACCACCTTTAATCTTTAAGCAATTGTAGCTTTAAGCTGAGTTGTATACCTAGGCCTGATGGCTACAGCCTAGGATAAACCACATACCAATACCTCGTTAGTCGAGGGGTTTGCATATATACGCCTAACACCATCGATCATCCGCGAGGCTCGAGTTTGATTTCCGACTGAGCATTTCAATATAAATCCTGTATTTCGGGGCCTGCGTGTTTATTACATTTATTCTGATATATATTTGTGTTAAGATACTAATATATATTGGTACACTTTTCGTATCTTTGACTAACACACATAACACAAGCATGTAATTTACTTATTTTGTGGTAAATATTTATTTACTGTTATTACGGTCTTAACCGTGCAAATATCGAAAACAAGATTAATATTCTTCCGCTCACCCTATATCAGCAGTTCCTTTAATAAAAGAGCGACTTTTGTGTATTTTTGGTACGATTTGCCGCTCGTAACAAATATTCAACCAAAAAATCACACAACATATATCTCTATTTATAAATATTGGAAGGGTTTGTTTATTTTTAAAAAATATCTATTTGAAAATAAATTACTTACAATTTCTAGTTGTAATAACTAATTTGTAAATGCACCAAGATTTCAAATCCAAGAACAATAGAACCTCACTATAACGTAAGAAACACTTATGTGCTTTATGGACTAGATTTTTTGTACGAAGCTCAGTATGCGTGACGCCTTAGGAGTGTGACTAGCAGGCGAGCGTCGGCACGGCTCGGGTGGTTCACGTCAACTGACTACAGCGTACCGCTCACCTGCCGACGGCGTTCAATGGGAACTGAAGTGGAACGTAGCCCGCTTCCTCTGGGGGTCGAAACACGATTACTTATTTCATGTTTTGGCCTCTTATAGTTTTGGATGGAACTTTATTATACTTTTTTGTTATTAGGTCAATAGTAACCTCCGAGAGTCTCTTTAAATACTTTCTAAATTCTATATTTTAGTATTTGTTGTTACAGAAACAAATCATCTGTGAACATTTTAAGCGTCTATCGCGGTTCATAAGATACAAGCAGATAGATAGACGGACAGCGGATAATAGTCTTGTTTTTACCCTTTGGATACGGTACAGCGATAATAAAACCATCTAACTTCCGCCCGACGCACGTATGAAGTGGATATAGATTGGGTAATACCAACAATATCACTGGTGACAGAGTGTTGTGCTACAATACACCTACACCATTTTCTCTACTCGAGAGAAGTACGGAGGGTGGTAGGAGGGAAACTGATAGGCATAAGGCTTAACAGCCCGGCCGTATGAGAGAGACGCATCTTTAACATCTATGATCTGTAAATTATGATTGTTACTCATCATCAAGAGAGCTGTGTTTCTTTGCTATTTTATCCCATAAAAAAGTACATTAGGTACCTACAAACAAACCTACTCTACGTAATATGACAATACTTTACAGTCTTTCTTTATTTGTACCTAACCGACTATAAAAAGTTCTCAGTTTGTCTGTATGTTTTTTGGATATCTTTTGTCAGTTTTTTACGCTATTACACCATCAATTCCCAATGAATTTTGATGATCCTTGTATTGTTAGATAGACCTACTTCGGAAGGTAGTCTCATATTATAAATTTTATGGCGATTGGCACAGTAGGTACTCTCTCAAATATAAAAATAAATATCTGAACTGGTCAGTCATCTGATCAGGATAGTATTTATTTAAAGAACCGGAAAAATGCGAGAGGAGATCACGCATGGAGGGTTCCGCATCATAAATCATTGTATAAAAATGGCTAACAACAAACGGCGACAACTGAAATAAGTCATCTGTGAAAATGTGAACTTCCTAGTTATCACTATTATTACGACAGACAGAGAGCGGAGTCCCGTTGGTACCCTGTGGGTACGGAACACTAAATATCATCTGTCAATATACATGCCTTGCTTCTTCAACATTTATTACTCTCTTCATACAGTTTCAGAGACTTTTGACACCACCCACATTCACATTGTTTGTTTTATCAGTCTTTTATCTTTCATTCTTTCTGCAACAGTGAACCATCAGAGCTCGCACTTTCTTATTAATGATGATATAAATTCAATTTGATCAAAAAATATTTAGTTTTTGATGAGTTTATTTCTACACTAAAGGCTATAATTTGATTTCCAGAAAGGTGCTTGTTTTGCCATTTATTCTCCGGACTGACTAGATTTGGTAACTGTGGTGGTTTACGGTAGAAAGGGTTTAAGTAAGTTTGATATTGTAATAATGTGTTTAATCATAATCATTACGAATAATTTGTTATCATATTGGCACACCACAATGTGGTAGAATAAGTTGGTATAAGTATAATTTCTTTGTAACAAGTTTTTAACTCACTTATTAATGCACATTAATAATCTTCATTTAATTTGGTTTAATACCTTTTACCAAAAATATCTGATAGAAATCTGTCGAGGGTTTTATACTTTGTATATTCCTAAAAAGCGGCAGGCATTTTTGAACTATTGTAATTTCAGAAGGATAATAATATATACTCTATTAAATGAAATATTATAATTTATTGAACGCCTTATGAATTTACTGGACGCTTTTGCGGATGACACCACTGCTCTCACTTGTTAGTTGATTGTGTATATTTCAGTACATATGTAGGTTAGAACAGTTTTATTTATTTCAAAAACTATTATGGTTTCACAGTTTTTAAAAATAAAAATTGTTCTTACCTTCCCCTCCCAATTTTTCTTTTTGTTTGCGGGCAGTCTATTGCAATTAGCTTCATGCCAGCCATTGTGCATCTATGACATGCACAGCTCTTTCCAGAGGGCCAGTAGTCCCTGCAAGTTACCTGTAGTTTCCCACATAGTCACCTGCCTTCCAAGCTGAGCCCGTTTTTCTGCCACAACTATGCACTTTGGAAGTACATGATGAGGCGTTTCTTCTTTCTCCATGCAGCCTCTGCACAGTGGACTGTCAGTGACACCAATTTTATGAAGATGCCTGTTTAGCAAGCAGTGTCCTATTAGGATACCTACCTTGCTCTTTAAATCTTGCCTGTTAAGTTTAAGACGACAACCTATCTACTCGTACCATTGCAACAGTACAATTAGCAGATCGGAGCCTTACCTGTTTGTGTATCATCAAAATCAACATGTCAAAATAATTTCTCAATGCCAATTCCCCAAAAAATTGTTTTTTATCTTTTCTAGAGATACACTGTAAGCGAAACAGTTTTAGATACTTGCTAGTAAATACAAAAGAAAAAAAATATGTTCCTCTTGCGAGTATATTTAATTTTGTTTAGGGAATTTTCTATACAACCTTATAATGTCAAAACTCATTATTTTGGAGATATATAAATTTATTGAATAAAAAAATAGAAAAAATATTAATAAGGCAAGATGTGCAGGATAATAAATATATCTTAACAACATTTTATACCACATATAAAGAATAAAAATATTTGGATTTGTATAACAATGTGGTTTTAGTAAGGCAGTTAATACAGAAGGTGCTGTCAGACTAGTATCCACTTATATGAATAAAAGGTGAAATTGTATAGACATATTCTTTGATTTATCAAGGCCTTTGACTCTTCTAAATCCCCTTTAATCTTCTCAAATTCCCATATAAGGAAATCTTATTTTAAAGAAGCCACAGTTTCATTTCATCCACTTTCAATACAAATGTAGGGGCCTGTAAAACAATACAATTTAGTACCTATGTTTTCCATATTACTACTTATAATAAAGACAAAATTACTGAGTCCGTTTAAATTTTATGTGAATAAAAGGGAGAAAGTAAATAAAATAATGTAGTTTATTTAGAATTGAATTTTAACATATACTCTGATATAATAGCGAGCAACTACTGCTTGCCATTACCATTACCTCTAAATATTAATAGTTACTTCTATTCCTCAGGTTTGGTCTGTCGTCATAGGGAAGCCCCTTTAAATATTTATTTTACTCTGTTAATTAGTTGTTACAGAGGCAACGTAAATACATCATCTGTGAAAATTTCAACAGTTTACCTATCACATTCATAATATAGAGCCTGATGACTGGTGAGAGACAGATGAACATTAAACATCATCAAAACTCTGAATGGTGTAGTATAGTTTATATGTTTTGAACTTATTTTTAAATATAAAAATGTAAGCAATGATTTAAGACAAATAATTTAAAATTAAAACAAAATTGTATCAAGGCATTTCTCTAATTTTAAACTTTTTTTAACCCTTAACTTGGCATAATGCACAGCTCGCATTGATACGATATTTCGGCAAGATACAAAACCTAAAATTATCCGGTTATTTACTATTTAATAGCTGTAACATGGCTTAAATGAACATATTTATTTATTTTTGATATTATTGGTTTGTTATTTTATAAGATATTAATAGTGCCCCAAAGGGCACATAACCAATTTTGCTTAAATCAGTAATCACTGTTACTTATCACTGTTACCTGCAAGACACTTTGCCACTTTTGCTTAAAATAATGTAGTGTGGCTTTAATAAATAAAAAACAATAAAACAATAGTTTTTATGTATAAAAAAAATAATTTAGTAAAAAAAATACAAAATAATATTTCAACAAATATACAAACCTTAAACAAAATTACCACATCTTTTGTGAGATCAACAGACATATATTATTAGTTTAATTGAGCGTTACGTAACTAAACAGCCTCCTAATGAGATCAAATTAAGTAGGTATAGATACCTACTAAGTAACAAAAAAATATAAACGAGAGAAAAAACAAATAAATTCTTCTTAAAATTATGAAAAAAATCTCCTAATCTGAAACTAACATCGTAACAAAAATGTACCAAAATAATGTATCTAATTAATCTGCCTACACATTGTTTTAGACACAAATAAATGGCCTATTGGTCATTCTCTATTTACTGTGAATACTTACAAAACAATTTCGGTCTTTCTTTATGCATAATCGCATTTCACATTTAATACACATAAAAGTAGTTTTTCCAGAATTACATTTTCTACAACGACCTTTAGTTGTCACGATAGGAAAATGATTGTGTCCGTCACATCGTGTTTCTTCAGCAGGGCGTACCTTTATAGGGTTAATTATTATGTTCCTAGATGATGGGCCCGGAACATTATGCAAATCCATTCCAAGTGGAGATTCTTTTTTTGCTTGTAAGCCTTGAGCAATTTGTAATCTAAAATCTTTTAATCGAAGGTATTTGTCATTAGTCATTAATAAGCTATACTCTCGTCTATACAACAACCACGCATTATTTACAGCTATATCAAGAAGCTGAGAAAAAATGGCCATATACCATTTTTGCGTTTTATAATAAGTTCGGTATATGGCAATTACCATATCCGAAAGATCCACCCCACCCATATGTTTGTTATATTCACTAATTATTTTGGGACAGGGTATGTCGATAAATCTTTTAGCTTCTTTGCTATACCCATTACATATGCCCATCGGTTCAAGACCCACATATGTACTAGCTGTTAGTACGGGTTTATTGTCCAACCACTTAACCATAATAATCTTTTGATTATTACACACTCTAAAATCAGCAGAACCACGTGGTTTCTTTTTAATGGACTTATGGGATTCTACATTGCATTTCTGAATTCTGTTTTGACGGAAAGTCCCGATTGATAAAATGCCCATTTCATCGCGCAGGTATGTCATAAGTTCGATACTTGAGAAGAAGTTATCAAAGTAAACCACCGATAGAACAGGGGGGTTAGAACGTGCACTATCGTCACGACGCGATCGCTTCGTTTCGCGCGATTAAAAATGTCAAAGTCAAAAATTTGTACTGGGTTTTTTGCACAATATGTCGCACAATACGAAATCCAGCCCGATTTCGTATTGTGCGACATAATGCTAAAATTACTTTAGCTCCTTATCCCATGGATTTCTCTTTAGTTGTGAATGTGAGATCCTGGAAGGTACTTTCTCCACCGTATAACAGGAAGTCGTACACAAAACCTGATACACCTGATCTTACAAATAATTTATATCCCCATTTTTTAGGTTTAGGCTTGACATAATGCCGTAGGTTTCCGGCTTTTTTTCCTTTGTAGGGTATCATCATTTCGTCAATTGACATGCGACTTTCTTATTCAATCTTATGACAATTCTTTCTAATGGCTTCCACTAGCGGCCTTATTTTAAAATATCGGTCAGAACGTTCTCCATATTTTCGTTGTTATTAAAGTGTAAATATCTCCTAATTAACTCATATTTCTTTAGTGACATTATTTGGGCTATGTGTTCAATCCTAGTTTTGGAACTCCTATAATCGGTATAGGCAGGTAATTGTATTATGCCCATCAAAAATTCTATGGCAAGAAAATCTTGTATATCTTGATTCGACAGTGCAATATTTTTGGTACTTGATTGAAATGCGTACAATGTACTTTGCTCTCGAATTTTCCGTATTATTTTGTCAGGGAGGAATAATTTAAAATACTCAATTGGTGATCGTATTCTCTCTGGTAGTGTAAAAACATTTTCTCTTGTATTATGAACTTCGTGTAAAAATAAATCTTTTTTTCCAATCCAAATTTTGTGTAATTTTTCTGTTTGATTTGCTTTTATTATTAATAATTTTATTTACTTAAACTGCTATTTTACTTTGTCCGTTTTTGGATGTAGTAGATTTTGCTGATAGAGCTTGTCTTTTACAAGACTTAGATTTCTTTGAAGCAATTAATTTTCTCTTTGACCTTCTCGGTGCAATCGTAGTAATTTCATTATCACTATCCATTTCGAGATAACTAGCACCAGCTGGACATGGACTTGATATTTCTAATGGTGGGCTATTGTTGCAGTGTACCATCAATGAAGACTCAGCTGCACCTATTTCCTGATATGGGCTATATTGATTAGAAATTATTTCATTATTTGAACTTACAGATGAAAGGCTGATAGATATGAATACTGCTAGAGTATGTACAGAACGGCAAGGTGAAAAAGTAGTGGCGGTTGTTTTGGCAAAAATATAACTGGGCTTGATTTTTCATCCTGTATTTTTGGGTGACTCGGGTATCTCGTCTATGCTATCTGATGTATCTGTTTCACTTACTCTATTTGTTTGCTCAATAATAAGTTGGTTCATACTGCCCACATCAGAAACATCGGAATCTGTATCGGAGTCTTTTTCTGATATTATAGCATCCATAATACGCTAAAACAAAAAGTAAAACTATTTAAACAAAACCATAATAATGTACGTTGGTAGGGTCAAGAGCATAAATAAATATCAACGCAAAATAAGCAAGTGCCCTATAGATCACATAACTTTAAATAAGCCTATTTGTCAAGGTACCCTGCAGAGCACAAAACCAAATTTCAGGAAAGTTTGCAACGTGCCCTGCAGGGCACAGTTAACTTTATAGCGAAATATCTAATAAAGCATCGTGAAAACTGTTCAAATAAAGCCATAATAAAAACATATTGACTTTTAATTTATTTGGGTTGCATTATCTATAAACAGACCAGTGCTCAGTGTGACCAGATTTAATTTTACGAAAATACCGAGGCACCTCAAAAAAATACTGAAATATACCGACTAACATAGGA
>DVZL01008462.1:0-10236 GCA_018236625.1 Lasaia peninsularis | reverse complement strand
ATTTTATTTTAGAAATGTATAAAATGAAAATATGATTAAACAAAAACGCGGACAACGTCGCGGGCACAGCTAGTTTATAGTATATTTTGATTTGTATTTTTTTTAATATCTTTGGTTGTACTGCACTGTTGTATTACCCGCCCGTAAAAACTGTAAAGATAGTGTAATGAGTTAATAAACGAATTAATTAATTAATGATGGTAACTAATGCAAGTCGAAATATGTTCATACCGTACCAATATATGATAAAAACAGCTTAAATGTTGGGCAAACATATGTAAAGTTTTGACGAAGGTTCGATCAGGATCGAGGTATTTAATACCGGAGTTACGAGTTGATACTTCACTATACGCGTTAAGAAAACAGTGACGTCATATACCAAGAAACATCCACGGCCAATAAGATTATAGAATTTTTAGTTTAGTGGTTTTATTAGTAAGACTTAAGCTGTTTAGAGATTACACTACTAACATCAACCCAAATATGTAGTATTGCTAACTCTTTCTAAACTGGACAACTTCTCTTTCTGACAGTTTTGTTAAGATGAAAAGTAATAACCGGCCTTTTTGAGAGTGAAATAGCTGGCCGTATGAGAATGAGATAGATGTTTAATATTGCGAACAGATCGATGTTAGGAATAAATAATAGTATTTGGGCAACCGAGCTTCACTCGGTAGTTCTTTTTTTTGTCAAAATTACCTTTCTTTCATCTTAATCTTATCCCGTCTTATATCAGATGATATCGGGGTCGGCTAACTAATCTAGGGGATTAGACTAGGACACCAGTTTTTATGCAAAGCAACTGCCATCTGAACTCTGCAACCCAAAAAAGAATCTAGGCCCAAACCTATATTAGGTCAAATTGAATGAATCTGGGTATGATGTTCTTTTAGACCTATCTAGATAATTTTTTTACCCTTCAAAAACCCTTAGGTAGCAAATTTTAGCGAAATCGTTAGAGTCGTTTCCGAAATCACCAGTACAAATATATATACAGAGCATTTTTTCAAAAGTTATTCAAATTTGCACACAATGTTCAGAATCAGTAGCATAACCGATTTTTCAAATAAAAACAAAATTTAGAAATATTGAACGATTTCATTCCCTAAAATACAGAAATCATTGACATAGCACAGTTGATTAAGACAAAATGTCATTCATACAATTACTTCGCACACAAACATAAAACTCGGGAGAAACAGCACATCAATGATTTACGCGAAAATCACGCAGATTTATCAATATTTTAAAATAGACGCATTTAATAATTAAGTATGAGTAATTTTAAATGTTTGACATTTTTATGTAACATGTTTTTATGTCTAGAATATTATAAAAAAAATTTGGATACTCTTTGAAAAAAAACCCTGTATACAAGAATTGCACATTTAAAAGTATTAGATATACGCTCATATCCCCGAAAGGGTTGAGGAGAGATACATACTCATGCACCCAATATTGACAGATGATATTAGGTTTCTGGCTGTAACATGTGGCCAGTCCGTAGCCATATCGGGAACAAATTCAATCCCGGGGAATGTTACTATTAAAAAAACTTAAAGTTACTTAAAAACTCATAAAGCAAGTTGCTGTATCCGGAAATCGAACCCAAGATCTCATGCGTTAAAGTCGGACACTGCTAACGAGAGTGGTTGAGACCACAGGAGCGACTCCTTAGTGTTTCATCTTGTTCTAAAATCTCAAAGTGTAACAGGAGCTAAAGAAATGTTAACATAGATAAAAGCCACGTCCTAAAGCCAGTTAATTATAATGTATATAAAATACAGATGAATATGTTTTGCGGATTTAGAATAAGTCATATAATACCAACACTTAACCCTTATAAAGTTGGCAATAAAAACCCTTGTGTGATCCCTGAGGTCCCTTCAACTTGGCCGACCTTTAATCTGGAGAATTGTTAAATCAAATCGAGTGCCTTTGGAAAGGGTTTTTAATAGAAATCCTATTTGGTTTTATCCAATTGCTTTAAAAGGAGAGTTGTATTTACCGAGGGTATGTAAATTTATATATACCGTATTACATCCTAAATGACGAGAATAATTTTACTGTACGTGGTGTCGTAGATTTGCCGACAAACCGCGAGACTCGGCTTCGATTCCCGGCGGGGGCAGGCATTTGTATGATGAATATAGATGTTTGTGTTTCCGAGTCTGGGCTTTAGTAAACTTATTCTGGTATCTATTCTATTTCTATGTATTAGTATCGTTGTCTAACTCCCATAACACAAGCATTTAATTTGTTACTTTGGGGTTTGATGAATTTGTGTTATTTGTCCAGGGATATTCATTTATTAATAAAATTAATATCATTAGCTAATCGTGGAGTGCTAAGGTCTAGTTAAAATTTAAAATATGTGATGTCACTGTCAGACATAGTTAAAGTTCATTGTACACAAAGGTGGTCTTATCGTTACGTCGAACCTACCTACACCTTTATATACCTATACCTTTGATAATTCTAATCATCAAATTCTATGAATTCGTATCAAATACACACTATAATTTGCATACTTTGGGTTTAGATCAATCTGTGTAATTTGTTCAGGGATATTTACCTTTTAAAATTGCCCTAAACTGGGACAATATCTTTTACATGTGTGTATTCAATACCTTTCACACGTAAGTTATTAAATAGGAAAAAAGTTACAACAAATGGAGTTTCACCAAGAGAAGGAAGATAAAAAGAAGTTAAAAGTGTTAACTTACCTTTTTTATGATAGTGGAAGGCAAACAAGCAGACAGATTTCCTGATGGTAAAAAAACACTTTGCCTATAGACACCACCAAAGGTGGTAATGGGGCGTTGTCAACTCGAGGCTGGGATGATAAGCTCTTCCGTGAGTGAATGACTAATCTCTTATCAGGTGAGTTTCCAGAATATTCTACTCCCCAAACCTAAACATTAAACCGAACCACCGCTGACGTAAAAACGGAAAAGAAAATTAATATCAATCGGAATTAAACATCTATCCTATAAGAGGGCCAGCCATCTCACTCTTACAAAGCCGGTTTGTGTTGATATTGTCAACTCCACAACACAGGCAGAAACAAAGTTAGTTTTTGTTAGGAGTGTTATCTCCTGATGGTAACTATAGCTTCATGAACAGTACAATCATACCAGACCTCCACCAAAGAAATTTATTTTTTAGTAAAGAAAATCGGCCAAGTGCGAGTCGGACTCGCGCTTGCAGGGATCCTTACCATTATTTATAAAAATGTGTTTGTATGAGAACACCTTTGTATATTCATTTTAATCTGTTTCTATTTATTTTATTTGTTGTTATAGCGACATCAAAAATACATCATTTGAGAAAATATCAACTTTCCAACAATTACGGTTTATGAGATACACACAGATAAGCAAGCAGCGGAGTAACAGTAATAGGGTTTCGTTTTTATCCTTTGGGTACGGAACCCTTATAAAATTATCATTTAAAATGTTTGAAGTTAAGCCTTAATAAAATAAAACGTTGTAGCTGAATATTTTTGCAATACGAATATTTTTGTCGGTAATATTGTTCGATGTAACCAGAAACGCTAGCGAGTAGGGTTGTACGGGAAAATGTTTTTAAAAAAATAATTAAGGGAGCCCAAGAGCGGATTTTTTTCAGAGTAGCTCGGTCGCGTCAGATTATGATATGGTAGCAACATTGTACCATCTTTAAATATCTGGATTACATATATTTTTATACACGTATAGGTAATCTGTGTAATATTGTTTATGCATATTTTAAATGAAAAACATATGTATTTTTTAACAGACCACTTTCAATTGAAACTTATTTTTGAAATAGCCGACCGACTTACTTAATAAAGAACATAATTTATTAAAAAAGGTGTGAGAAAAAGTAAATGTGTATAGATTTGAATAATCTGCTAGTTTGGTTGGAGTGGGAGGGTTAGAGTCTTTCATAAAATAAGTCATCTATGTTCATCAGCCATTATAATTATACTGGCTGGTAGATTTTTTCCGTCCACGGAGACACACTAGCATGTACACCACAATCAATGCACTCGCAATGAATCGACCAATTATTGTCTGTAATTTTTATAGCTTTTAGACGCTCGCCCCGCTGCTATAAATATCTTTTTTTCCTATTTAAAGGAAAAACGCCCATGTCCCCAAGACGGTCGAGTGCCTACACATTTAGCTTACTAGGATCCTCTACTGTTACAATATGTATAATTAATTATTATTGCCCGTGATTATAGGAACGTACTTATTTATGCACCCAAGGTTAGCCGACAATACTAGGACCCATGGTGTGACAGGTAGCAAGTTAAACGCCATATTAAACACAATTCCAATCCCAATACACGCTATGTTTTTTTTTAATTAACTAAAAAAACTGATAGAACAAGTTGGCCTCAGCCCTGCCTGGAAATGAAAACCGAGACGTCGTGTGTCAAAGTCGAAATATTTTCCTTCTCTCTGGCATAATACGCTACGAACAGAATATAATAAAGCATTTACGTCCATTATCCCCGAAGAGGAAGGCAGAGGTGTTCTAATATATCCACGACTCATGAGTGTAGTAAATATACTAGAATACCGTCATTTAGCCAAGGTACTAGGGCGCATGATGTGATAGGTGACAAGCCTATCGCCACTTCGGGGACATTCCAAAATTGGGCAATGTAATGCTTATTCAGAATAATCTAAAAAACATTTAAGAAAAGTTACGCGGTTAACGGTCTTAACAGGCGACAGTTGTACAGTTAAACCGCAGAGTTAGAATATATTAATTTGTATAAAACTTGTAGACAGCACTGTCCTGAACTTGGTCCTAAACTCCGAAACTGTTAATACAGTTAACCATGTTCACATATTTGCTTAGTTTATTATGCATTAGGGCGCCGTCGCAACACTGCGCTGCGATGCTGCATCGCAAACATCTACAACGTCCTACAACACTTGAAAATTAACAATTGGATGCCGTGAATATGCGGTGATTTCGAAATAACGTATTATGATGAAATTCTGTTAGTTTTTGCAACAGTATTCTGACAGCGCCTTTCTCCAAACCCGGTAAATGCAAACTTAGCGTTAAGGTGGTAGCGACTAGACTATTTGTTTTATTTTATCATATGGAATATAATAGAATATAACATATTTTATATCACATAGATGATTTACCACACAAGCGGTAGTTGTGACGCGTCTATACAATTCAAACTCACACTTAATAGAAACCTTTAAAACATTTTTACATTGAAAACAAACTTATTACCTAAAAAAACTCTAAAATATACCACCGGATCGTAACGTGGCCACTCCCTAAGAAGATGCAGTTTAAGAAACTCAGGAATTTTGTAAGTTTTTCATTTTTTTTTTGTTATGCTTTTGTTATGTTAATGTTTAAAACTAAAATCTTATTATATACATCCCAAACACACAGCAATATTATTAAATTTACTTATGTTTTTTTAGATCTTTTATATGATGAAAAAGTTTGTTGTGAAAAACACATGAAATAATTTGAGATTCTATAAAAACGGAACACATGTTGACATCGGTGAGTCTTTACTATGATTTACTATGAAATAGGAAAATCTGTTATTTTATAGCATACCATTATATCTCTCCAGGCAGATCGTAGGAAGCGAGCATAAGTTAACTGATCACTACCAATATGACCACTGGAGGTAGAGTAGGGATCCATCGCATTATCCATTCCTCCCGCCATAATGACATTGTCGTGTTCCGATCTGGCGGATAGGCTAACCAGTAGTCTTGCAAATTAGGTCTAATCGTCCGACTATGAGATAGCGACGCACCCACCACATCCATAGTATCTGTAGGCCACGGTTGCCATAAGGAGACAAACACACAGTTTGTTCGCTGTCTTAGCCATAAAAACATAGTTATATCCCCCGCTCCAAAATACCTACTTGGAAAAAAAATTAAGGGGTAAAAATGCAATAGAAAAATGGTTTGCTGTCGCCGGCACCTTAACTCCAGATTAGGGTTGTGCCAATTAACACAACTAACCACCGGTATTTTGTTCACTTCATTATGCATTAGGAAGTGCGACGTTCCGGCTGCGTTTTTTGTGCGTCGCGTGATCGTTGTGATATAATACCGATACTTTTTCCAACCATTTCATTTGTTATGAACATGGGAAAATGTGTTTTATTTTACGATGAAATAGAGAAATGTACTTCAATTATTACCCGACTTTGTGAAGAAGGAGGGTGGTGTGTTAGTGTGTGTATGTTAATATGTGTGTATGGTGAAGGAAAACATTCTTAAGAAACTCGGAGGCGTATGTTATAAATCCATTTAATCTATTGGCCCTTCTGGGTTGCAGGGATCAGATGGTAGCCGCTGTGAGGGAAAAATTCGCGTCTTGGTAAACTAGAATAGGGCGGAAGGAGTTTGTTGCAATGTGGCGCCGTAAAGACTTATTTTGATCATATTTCACTTGATATATGTAAGTATATATTTGTCCAAACTTTGCGATTGTCGTGACAATAATCAAAATTTATCACTACATTTTCAAAATGTAGAAAAAAAGCCGGGATAAGAGCGAGTCGATCTCGCGCAGAAAGTCAGCCGCATCGTTATCTAAAATAAACGAAAAAAAAATTTAATATTAATTTTAACCCCTTTTCAGTATTTTTCTTATAGTGGCAACAGAATTTTTCATCTCATAACTTTGAGCTTATCACTATTTTTAAAGATCACAGAACGGAAACCCTCCGTGTGCGAATCCGACTCCCACTTAGCTGTTTTTTTTTTTATTTTCAGTATCAGTTTATATTCTAAAACGACTTAAAGTTGTCCGCAAATTACTTAAGGATCCCCAAGGTAGTAAATAATCCAACAAATAACTTGAAAAGTGTGAAAAATAATTCTAAAGTTTCTAAAATACTAGTAAGGGCTCATTGGGTTCAAAGCTCTAAAAATATTTTGGATGTATTTCACCGTGGATAAAAAATTCGATTGTTATAAAAAAGTAATAAAGGAAAAATAAGATGTTCCGGGTGGCGTAAGTAATGTTTCAAAAATTAGAGAGAAACGCAAAAAGTATCCTTAAAGAGGAGGAAATTCACCATAAAGAAGTCTCAACGCCCGGAAGGGTGCCTCCGTTATTTTAATTTTGAATTAATGTTGATAATAGGTCTCTGCGAGGCAGTTTCAACACAGACGCGGTTACGCGTATAAAAGTGAAATTTACTTAAAATAAATATTATTTTTTTTAAAAAATGAAAAAAAAAACAATCAGCGTTCCGTACCTATATACCCAAAATAAAATTGCCCTAAGTGTAATCGAACCCAAAGTTGGATATCGACTGCGTTCGACCACAGAGGCGACACTCATTCACTTTAAAACAACTGAACCGATAGTCATGAATTTTACTAAACAGAAAGACCTACTTAAAATAGGCTTTTTTATCCAAATATCTAAACAGATATTCGCAGGAGCGAAAATTTTACGTAGGCAAGATCATGAGTATCCGCTAGTAATGTTTAAATAATTAAAAAAACAAAGTAGTACATTATTAATATATATTTTGTTGCCAGTTCTTTCATTAAAATAATTGAATAATATACAAACGCATTTCAGATTAACAATATTTTACAAAGTAAGTAACAAAAATTTACCGAATGAACTCAACAACAACTAATGAAGTTAAGAAAATGAAAACATAAAAAACGAAATCAATGTCAATATCGAAGTATCAATAAGAAAATTTATTGTTATAATAAATGAAAAATGTTCATGGAATAATTGAATATTTTTAAATTATTATTAAAATAATACAAAAAACTCACCAATAACTAGCGATGTCGCGAAAATGAAAGCAAATAAACGGTGGTGCCTGGACATTTTCGGCCAATCACAGTGCACTGTTCAATAAATAGTCATGACGTACGCGTCTGGCCGCGTCGCGCGCGAGCTACGTTCTGTTCACCCCGGACTCTGCTACCCCTAGGGGGCTACGGTGGGAGGGTTTGTAGGGTTGTCACAGATTTTATTTATGTTTATTCAGCATTCAGCATTCGTAATAGTGATCAGAGAAAGAGTGAGATTGAAAGAAAGTGTCGGTGTAAAAATGAAAGGGTTCATATGGAAAGAATTAATGATGAAAGATTAGGCTGGCTGTAGGTAGCCGGAGAGACTAGCTATAGGTAGATATTCTACGACCAAATTGCTCGTGTATTACCCGAGGGTGCTGCAAAGAGTCTCCGAAACCGATATATTTGTATGAAGAGAGTAATGAATATGGAGCTAAGCTATGAGGCAGGTATATATCGTGACACTTGGCACTCGATATTCTTTGTCTATCCTGGAAAGGACTTAGCATTACAGTATGTATGTATTTATTTATGTACTCAGTAACTTTTTTAAGTCATAAGATGCAAACAAAGACACGGTTATCCTAGTTGTAAGGTGCCAAAAAATTTCATTACGCCTGCGAGATTATATAAGGGGGTGGATGCCTGATGCTGCAACCACGGACGAGCTGCTGCAACCAAAGATCTTATTATATAAAAAGCAACTTTGTCCGCGTTTGATTTAATTTAATAAAAGTAGCCTAAGTTATTATTCCATATTACGATTGCCAGTGAAAATCCCTTCTAAAGCTTCCACCCGTTCTAGAGATAAGCCAGAACAATCAGACAGGCAGATAAAAATACTGTATCGTGTAAATCTACACATGCGTTTAGTAAAAAGTGATTATTTCAACTTTGCTAACAGACACTTCACTATTACATTAATTTTGCTCGCTTTTTTCGAGTAACTGTTTGCCAAAATATTTGTCAATTTATGTGTAGTAATGCTGAATATATTATTATTGGTATTGGAACTGTTATAGCGAGACATTTTCATCAGTGGGACTATGTTATAAATAAAGTTAGAATTCAGCAGGTGCAGACCCGGTATGGAGTTTAATAATACCTACTAGGGCTATTCATAAAATAACTTTCCTAAAATGACAACCTTTGGCCACTTAAAAAATGACTAATGCTAAGACAGGTCATACCTTCCAGCGACCCATCGGCGAGGTCACACTAGGTCTTGATTTTTTGTTTTATGTTGATGATATTATCTTCGTGTATTCAGCACTTATTAAGATTAGCTCTCCACTCGGAGCATTTACGAATAATGATAACCACCTTGAGGACTACGGAGTTTATTTTCCGAGAAGCTACAAATTTATTTACTGTTGTAAATAAATTTATTTACCGTGGTAAATAAATTTGTAGCTTCAGCCAGCTTGTGATCAATCATCTTGAGTTATCATCTATCTATATAATATAACTAGATTAGAAAAGCTCAGTCTGATAATAGCGCGATTTAAATATGCATCGCGCTATCTTTTGGTATTTCGGGTCGCTTATAATATTTACTTTTCTGTATTATGTTTTTATAGCGGCAACAGAAAAATGTCATCTATGAAAATTTCAAGTATCTATGTATAGCTATCACAGTTCAAGACATAAACCCTGGTGACAGACAATCAAACATACAGACCGGTGGACAGCAGTGTCTTAATAAATGTTTGTCTTTTGGGTACAACACCTTGGGTCTAAATAAACACGAAATCCATCGAAATTTTCCCTTCCGAAACAATAAAAAATACCAGTCTCAGTTGACAAAAACTCACAACCTCAATGTCAACGCACACCGTATGCTTATTTGCCTTCCAATTCCAAAAAAACATATTAATTAAAAAAAAAGATTTAAAAAGTACCTTCACGCCTATTATCTCCGAAAGTGGTAGGTGTGCTAGTATATTCACGATTCGTGAGTCGAGTAGATATACTAGAACACACCCACAATTAGCCAAGGTACCAGGGCATAATGTGATAGATGGCAAGCCTATCGCTACTCCGGGCACAATCCAATCCAGGGCAATGTAATGCTTACTTAGAATAATCTGAAAAACATTCAGGAAATGTTGCCCGAACTGGGAATTGAACCGGGGACCTTACGCGGCTAACGGTCTTAACAGGCCACAGCCGTACCGTTACACCACATAGTTTATCTGGAAGGAAAGATCATCACCTGGTTTTACTAACAAGAAAGTGGCAAGTGGCAACCCTAACGAGATACACGTAACTTGTATACTTCCCGCCTAATATAGCCGCTTGTAGAATATAATGTTCGCCGTTTATGATTATTGCGGATTTTATTGGGATAGGTAGACTGAAGATCAAGGAGCCGCCCCGTCTGGAGACTTTGTTGTGGTTTGCTACAGACATT
>DVZL01008461.1:0-10236 GCA_018236625.1 Lasaia peninsularis | reverse complement strand
GTCCCCGTCGGGAATCGAACCCGAGCCTCGCGGTTAGTCGATGTGGTTAGGCGTGTACGCTAGCCACTCGGCCAACGGGGCGGTCGGTATCCTTAGCTTATCACGTCCACTACAACCCTATTACAGTTTTACACTTTGGGTACGGCCTGAAAAATCATATAATACAATGACATGAAATATATATCAATGTAATATTTATTCACTCTTCTGAGAACACAATATTACGAACATAATAACATGCTAACAATCTCACTCGTCATGATAGAGGGCGATTTGCCGATAGCCGATATTTCGAATACACCCCTATACGCTCTTATCTCTTGTGCGGTAAGCGCTGCATTTGATCCAATTTACCAATAGAATCGGATCTTGGGTATTGCGATGGCATTATCTCCAGTGGTCTTGAGCCGCGGCCTCTAATGCGATCGAGAACATTCGTTTGCCTCCACTGTCCGCCATATTAGCTGAGGACTAGGCGCTCAGAGATTTATATTTAAAACTAGCTGTGCTCGCGACTTTATCCGCGTTTTTATTTAATTGTCTTATTTCACACACTTCTAAAATAAAAGTAGCCTAAGCTTTTTCTAATTACATCAGCTGTCTGCCAGTCAAAGTGACGTCAAAGTCGGTTCAGCCGATTCAGAGATTAGCGAATACAAACAGGCAGACAAAAATTCAAATAAATAAATATTATTTTGATTTAAGTGCGTTGTATTCATATACATTTAATAAAAGCGTTTATTTTAATATTACATACAGACACCCCAACTTAATTTATTTTATAGATTAAAATTTAGTACAATATCTGAAAATGGCACTGTACATTTTTACATAGCGTCTCAATTGACTTGGCCTTGAATACATATTATATACGTCATTGACCACCGTCTTTATAGTTTAGCCCTCCAATTTAATTTATTTGATAGGACTTGATAATTAAAATAATATAAACAAATATTTTTGATTGTGAATCTCTATAAAACGAGGTACGAGAAGTTTACATAAAGGATTGAATTTGTGCCCGATATGGCAACTATATATTACTATATACTATAACTTGCCACCTACCACATCTTGGGACCTAATATCGTTGGCTGACCGAGGGTGCATAATTATGTTTCAATTTTTAAGAGAACTCATAAGGGCTCTCGTGAATGTGAGAACCATCGCCTATGAAAATATAGATGACAACAAATATCTCATTGAAAAAAATGAGTGAGTTAAACTAATTACTACAGTGGGGATTACCGGAATATGCAAGTCCGAGGTGCTAACCGCATCACCACTGAGACTCATAATGATTTATTAATACGTTTGTTTTACTAATTCACTATGTTTTTGCATATTAAGTCGTAATGATAATAAAAACATATAAAACATAATGAAACATAAAATATAAAAAATATAATATAATATAATAGTATAGTATAGGAAAAAAAGATTATTATTAACATTTCGTGGGTACAGTTTATAAGACAAATGTTGTTTTAATTTTTACATCTAGCAGTTGTATTTTAACATCCAAGGTCCGTGGGCAAAATAAAAAGAAAATATTATTTTATCAGGTGAAATCCTATCCGTTTGTAAGCGTAAAAGGGAAAAAATGTTAAAAATGCAAAGCCCTTAAAGGCTTCCACGAGAATTAATTTGAAATCCAATCGGCAAACCCCATCGAGTCGCCTTGGGAAATCCTTCAAGGTGAGAGAGCGCCGGACACTAGAAAATCTTTCCCCTTCTCTTTCCGATAAGATTGTCCAGTGCAACTCCCCCAACGCAGAGGGATCGGAAACTTCCATCGGAACGAAACCGAACACACTGTCCTCGGGGATCAATACATTTCGTAATATTATATTTGTATAGTTTCTTGTGATCCGCCCGTATCTCTTTGTACATTATTATAATTAGTTTGGCCCATATTTTTACAAAGAAATATCCGTATTATTAGATTGTAATATGTATATTGAAAATATTATATAATGTAACTAAATGAGGCATGTATGTTTGTTGGTTTGCCTCTTTATAACCATATTACAGGATTTTTTTCCCCGTATTGGTCCTCCGCGTAGAAAAGACTAACGGCCATCCTACCAGGCAGCTCGTAAGAGGCCGGCACAGGTAAATTGGTCACTACTAACATGACAATTGGTGGTAGTGTGCTGTGCATCGACTCGCTGTCCTATTTCATAAAAAAAATTACTGAACCTTACCTATGCAGGAGGCATTGTATTTAAGTCCGGAGGGTAGGGCAACTGGTACTCTTGTACATAAGATCTAACAATCCAACCACAGGATCTACAACTTTTACGGCGTCTATAATATGTCTCTGTTGTCTCTTACCATCAATTAATCTATAATCTATTAGTTACATAATATCCGAAAATGGAGTAGCTTTTAGTATGAAAATCTCATTTTTGGTCTTGTCAGTCCTTTTTGGTCGAGTCGGTGTTCGACTTTGATGCACGAGGCCTTGGTTTCGATTTTCGTGTAAGGCAACTTGTCCTATGAGTTTTTTCAGTTTATCTGAAAAACAAAAGGTTGTTTGGTTGTCTTTGTAACCGAAAGGTTGTTTGGCGACGGACCTAATATCTACATTATATCGATAATATCTATATTATATTAATAAATATGTAGCTCAGCCTACCTCTTCAGGGATATGGGCGTATTGATATTTATTCATTTATGTACATTCTTATTCATTTCGATATATTAATAACTTTTATTCCACTACGCAAATATCATTAATATAACTAATTAAAACAGCTCATACGAAGGTGGGTTTTAAATATGAAATTTTATTTGAAGACAGTTAATTTATGTATTGATTCATTATTGTTTCTGTTTGAGTTCACGTTGAGAGGTTATTTATAAAATAACAACGGTGGAAGTATTTTTTATTGAAAACTTTGAGTACTTTTGAAGGAGTTAAAGTAATAAAATATATCTATACCAATAAATAAAATTATATATACACGGTACATATATCAAAATATTTTTTTTTAGAATTTTCGAATATCTCTTTGTTCCAGTTAATATATGGAGCGGCTAGACCGATTGGTCAGGACTTTTACGGGCGATAGCTGATGTAACTTAGGAGTAGACTTAAGAAATAACATGCAACTTATTTAACCCGATTCTAACGCGGACAAAATTGCGGGCACAGTTAGTACTTTATAAGCTTGGTCTGGTCATAATATCGTGACAAAAAATTTTAAAAAAATATGACCAGTGTTTTGCGTCACAATTTTAATCTGAAATTGTGATATAAATAAAATATGTAAACAGACTCGGTTTCTAATATTCGGTGAGACTTAACTCAAGTGAAATGAAATTCTCAACCGCGACGTAAAGAATAGGACAATCTTTATCATCTTCCTTAATAACTATTGCGTGAACTTATAACTAAGTTACGTTGCTCTTAAGGATTGGGAACTTAAGTGAGTTAGGGAATTCTTCGTTGTCAACAAAAACGTTTGTTTACATTGAAAGTGTAGTCGATTACTTAGAGAAAAGTCAATCAGTAACGTAATTAGAGAACTCACTCGCGTATAGAGCTTGTCACCTCAGTTCAATTCGCTTGGTGTTGCCCAATAGGGCGTGCAAATAGAAAACTTTCGGAAAACATTAAGAAATGTTTTTTGTTAGATGGAACGCTTTGTGAGTAGAACCTTACTTTTATAAGAAAGGTATATTCTACATTTTTCAATTTTTTAATAACTAACTATACCCGTGTCTTCATCCGCGCTTTTATTGAATAAAATGAAATTCTAAAATAAAAGTAGGCTAAGCTACTTCTTATTACATCAGCTGCTATCTGCTAGTAAAATTCCCATCAAAATCAGTGTAGTCGTTTCAGAGATCAGCGGGAATAAACAGACGAATAGAATCTAAAAAATATGATTTTGGTATATGTACCTTGTAAACATATATACACATTTGCAAAAAGCGTTTATTTTAATTTACATACAGACACTCCAATTTTATTTATTTGTATAGATATACGTTATTTGTCGTGACGATTTTATCGCTCGCTAGAGATAATCTTGTTAAGTAAGATCCCAGGACGAACGTATTATATCCCAGGACCCTAGGTTCTCACACACACATTGCAATGGGAGGGATAACCAGAATAAACGCTTAAATGATAATGATGTATATTTACAGTAACATAAAAAGGATGATCAGTTTACGTTCTTGAGACTAGAACTTTCATATATTATTAGAAGACGAAATAGGGTGCTGAAAAAAAAAGTCAATTTGCCTTTTCATAATATTTAGTTTACTACGCAACTCCACTATTTTATCTGTTACGCGACAATACCAAGCACTAAATTCGTGATAAGAAGAAGTATATATACGCTACAATATATAAATTTGAAACAAGAGCAAGCGAAACAGCTGAGAGTAGTAAAGGAACGTATTGAAATGGAAGACCAGCAAGAACAATTTGTATCAATGTTTTTTGTGTGGAATGAAAAAATATTGTGTACGTAAACGACAATGCAGATTATTATTACCCAATTGGGACACATAAAGAGCTGTATAAGAAACGAAATAGAGGGTCTTCGCTTGATAAAATACGATTTGGTCTGTAAGTGAAGCAATATAGCTTATATCCTTACAGCTTTAAGCGCCAAATTATCTCGGCGATAAGTAAAGCTTTCGGTACTGGCTATTTAAATGTACATAAAAAAGCTATAATAAAAAAGTTTTACGTTAGATTTAATAGAAAAAAAAAATCGTGGGATTTAATGATGTTTTTTATATGAACACAAATAAGCTTAAGGGTTTTATGATATTATACACCACGTTCGGACACCAAACATGTTAATAAGTTGTCAACCTTTAGGTTGGACATTTGCAAATATTTTGCTTTTTATTTATATATAACAGTTACTCTACTCTATGAGAATACGACAGTAGCGAACACTTTCACAAACAAAAAAGATATATAATTCTACATTTTCGAACTTTCCATTTTTAAATAACTAGCTGTGCCCGCGACTTCATCCGCGGTTTTATGGAATAAAATGAAATTCTAAAATAAAAGTAGCCTAAGCCTAAGCCAGGCCGCTGCTGTAATAAGGAATGTCTTATTACATTTCAAAAAGATAATATTAAAATAATTAGTTTTATATTTTTGTTCCTTCTTTCAACATCTATTGATATTTAAGACACGTCTAAAATTATACGTAAAACCTATTTTTATTTCACAATTTTATAAAAAGTACCAGGAGACCTAATATGACTAGGAGGTTTTGGTTACAAAAGTAGAAGAAAAATTCTTGCTTAATAACTAGTTACGAAACAGCGAAAAAATTCCACTTTCGTAACCAGTTACGAAACTTTGGTTACGAACGTGGATGAATCGCATACATACACTACAATTGAATTTATTTGTATAGAAATATGCAACGGTACAAGTGTTTTTATTCAATGATATTAAAAAAGGTGGTGGTACCAATCCGCCCAATCTGTCACATAATTTTACCGCCTTGTCGGTGTTTCTCTGCTTCACGGTGCTGCTGACAAACCAACGCTCGTTTTTTACAAACTGCAGTAAATGGTTATCTCCTTAAAGATAGATGCCAGTGAAGAAAAGGGCTAGATAAAGATGTAAAAGCCTTATCTTTCCCCTTCCGAGTAATAAAATAATATTCCCTTATAAAGATATTAAATAACATTTGAAAAAATCTCAGCACCGAAAACTTGATAAACAATACGGCGCGCTCCGGCTTATCTCCTCCTGACGATATCATTATTTCCTTTTTCACAAAAATTTACCAAGCAAAAATGGAATCGTGAATGGCATACTAATTATCTGCGTGGTTCCGTATCGATAACGCTTTGGATCGGAAACTTTTGTGATTTAAATGTTAATACCTTCAATACGTACCAAAGTATGTGGAGTGTTTTAATGTGATAAGCTGATCTTGGTTTTTTGCAATTGGCGCGATCGAGAAGTAATAGATATCTTTAGCACCCATGAGGATTTTTTATGAGAAAAGACGGCAAACGGATCTTCTTATGGTAAGAGATAACTGCGACTTATAGACTCCATAGCTGCTGTAGGTACGAGTACAACACTGTCTATGGTCAGGCTGTTAGACCGTATGTGCAACTCTACCGGCTACTCTACCCTCCGGGCTGGAACACGATAATGTCATTACGACGGGAAGAATAGGTGAAGCGGTGGAACTCTATCCGGGCATGTTGTTGCACTCAACAGCACAAGTGGAATTTTAGAATAGTCATGTATTTGATCACCAGCCAGATGTTAAGTGAAGGTTGATGATGGAACATGCCTATCTAGAAACAGTCCATTCAAACAAAGTTCAAAGATATTTAGGATACTGGCCACTAATATCGTGACCAAGATTACGCAGTGGTTTATCTAGTCAGGGACGTCATAACGTCAATACTCGGTACTGTTGTTTTATAGTTAAAAATATAGAAATTTTGTTTGCTGATTTATCTTTTAATATTATTATAAAGATTTAAGTCGGTAATTTTTAATAAACGTTATATTGCCTTGACATATTACTGGCTCTAAGTAGTCTCTGCTCTTATATAATGGTTATGTAAAGAAAAATGATTCAATATTTGAGATACCTATAAGACTTAAGATTTTGTTGTTGCTCACTCGAAATTACGTATTTTTAATTTCATAAAAGGGCAACCTTTCTGTTATTAATCACTAGAAAGGATTCAAATAAATAATTTCAATGTAAAATCTCATAATTCAAATTCCTCCTGTTGTTTACGAACCACGGTCTGACTGTGTATAAACTCTCAAAATCTCCCCACATCCGTAGCGAAAGCCCGCTCCGTTATTTATGGAAAGCCACGTTTCATTGTTATTGTCGGTTTTCATTTTAACGTTTAATTTTTTTCTATTTATGGTATTTCCGTAATCATCAGAGTAATATAGCCATTTGTTTATAATGATTGAAAAGGGTTAGTGATTTTACCATAAAATTCAATGTCTCTTTTGGATGTGACAACCGTATCAACCAATAGTTCGGTATAATAATAATAAATAATTAATAATTTATTGGTGAGTTTGGCAAAAACCTTACTTTTTCCAGCCACTGTAAAATTAATGCTCGTTGTTATCATGTTCCAGTGTAGAGAGAAAGATAGCCGATAAACTTACTCAGGCAAGAATCTTAGCATCCCTCAGGTTAAACAGTGTGTTAATGTCTTTGCCTCTACTTGTGAAAAATATATTTGGTTGTATTACTTTCAAAAATATATTTGTTGACTTTCAGACGAATTTAAAAGAACTAAATAGTACTTAAATTGCCTCTTGGTTGAGCATAGTCAGTATCCGGATTTGACGTCCGAGGTCCCATGTTCGATTTCCGGTAAGGCAACTTTATGAGTTTTTTCAGTTTATCTGAAAAACATTACATAGTCTGGAATAGTCTGGAAGTAATTGAATTTGAGTCCGATATTGCGACAGATTTGCCGCATGTTACATCATTGGACCCTAATATCGTTGGCTAATCGTGAGTGCATAAGTATATACCTCTGCCAACTCCTTTTGGAATATGGGCGTGACGGTGTTTGACTTATATCAGTACAAACATTCTTGAGTTTAAAATCGTACACACACGATTTATGACTTCGTTTTATGTATATAATATTAGTAAAAGTTTTTATGACTTTCGATGACTGTGAGTGAAAATTTAGTTACGCCCGGGCGGAAAGGGCGAACATTTTATAGTTCATCCAGTAACTGGAGTTGGGATTATGTTTTATATGTACAATGTGTGTTTTAGACAAACGCCCCAAGCGTTAAGTGCCAAAAGGTCATAAATTACTATTCAGCCTGATTAAAATCTGAGATAATCGGTTTTATAAGTTCAACACGCTTTGTTTGTTTGTTTAGAGTGTAGGCCTAACTTTGTGTATTGATCAAGTTAACTTGACCAAATGAAATTTTACGCTCATTTATAGATTTTTTTTTTTTTTTATTGAATAAGGAAGCGATCAAGCACTCCGGTCTCCTGGTCGTAAGAGAGAACCGTGACCTATAGACACCATAGATGTTGTAGGTGTGCTGCTGCCCTCCACGTGTTAAACTTTATGTGCAAGTCCGGACCGGAACACGACAATGTTATTATGGCGACAGGAAATCTCGCTCTATCCGGCCGAGTAGCCGTTAACCTATGATCGCCTCTTACGAGCTGCCTGGTAATAAGGCAGTTGATCTCTTTTACGCAGAGGGCCAGCACCAATAAGCGGACAAATAATGGGGACTATTTAAAGAAACATAACTTAATCAAAACAAAATGTAATTTTGTTATTTGTATCTAGATAATGAGAAAATATAGGAAACTAAAAGAAAAACCTTTTCTCGAGTATTCCAGCAGGAGCCATTTGAGAGGTTGTTTAATCTAAAAACGCGTAAATTCTAAAACATCTTTTAATAGAAGCGGTTGGATCTAGATAGCTTGGATAAAATGTACCCGTAAATAGTTGGTAGCAAAGGTTTTGTTTTCGTATGTTGACGCCGGAAGCGGAAGTTCCAATGAAGGGCTCTATGCCCTTTATAAATACTTAAGTACCTTCACTATGATATCGTAAAAACGGAATTAAAATTCATATCAGATGTTGCGGTCACAAGTGAAGAAAGATACCTACTTTTCTATTAACGTTTTTATTCCAGATGATGATATCCTTTAAATAAGTGGTTTTCTTGATTACTGATGTTCTTTTTTTAGACCACACTGGCTGTCACCTTCTTCAATATAGAATACGAAATTGGCTAGCACTGTCGCTATGGCATCAGGAATAGGCAATCCGAGTTGGTCATTGCAAAATTTTAACACCTTGTCACTGTGGTAGTGAAAAATAAGTGAGTTTCACGACTTGCGTTTTTTTTTTTGTTTTAAATACATCGGATTCAAAATATTTTTTTATCTATTCTACAAAAATAAATAAAATTTGACTGTCTGTGTTTTTAATACTAAATAACCGTTTTTATTAAATACACACATAAAACACAATAAGCGTTTTTTTTAAATTGTGTCTATCCGTTTGTTCCGGATAATCTCTGGAACGGCTTAACCGAATTTTTCGGAGATTTTACTGGCAGATTGTTTAATTAATAAGATGTAACTTAGGTAACTTTCATTCAACAATTATATAAAATACTCAAATTCAAACGCGAACGAAGTCACGGGCACAGCTAATTTGCAATAAAAACGCGTATTTTTTCCTCGTATTATCCTGTAAAAGCTAATATTAAACAAGTTGCGTTTGTTCCAACTATCACTCATTCAGATGTAGCCGTCAGCAATCCCACTTTATTACCTCTACCTATGTTATCACTTGATATATAACCGAAATCAAAGAAAAGCTTGATAAATATACGAAACAAATGGTACGTAGAGCACGCAAGCTATTCGAAATAAAGATAACGTTCCTGAAATTCTAAGTAAACAGTGAAAGATGGTAGAAAGTTTGTAAGGTGTGGTATAAAATCATTTTTCACGGACACAGTCGCCTGATAGAAGCTAATGCTTTACCCCACTTTGTTCTGTAGGCTCGACCGCGATTCTGATAGATAGGAAATGAAGATGGATTAACCTCGCGTGGCTTTGCTGGTTATTGCAGGGACGACCGGCTAAATATTGCGCTTGAAAATACACAAGAAATGGGACTTAACTATTTATAGTTTAAAAGTTTTTAAGAAGGGTGTCCAAACAAACATTGGCAAAAATGATTGTGATTTTATATTTCGACTTCTCTTAACGAATGTTGAAAATTATATAACTTATCCATAAATTTTAACTCCATATCTTTTTAAGTGATTAAGTATAATACGCTCATTTTGAGAAAAAAATTTTGACCACGATAAAAGTGTATTTCATATTTTATAAAGTGTATTTAAAAAAAAACACTGCTGGCATAATTTGACTTATGGTTTTTTCGTGTTTCAATAAAACGCTTTGCTATTTGTAAGAGTCTTGAATTGTTTCTATAGTACTAGTTATATTTAAATTTTACAAAAATAATAACATATTATATTATCATAGTTTTTACAATTATTAATATTTTTTTTGAAATCCTTAATAGCTCCTATGTGCTTGTTATTTAAAATATTATAATAATTCTATATGTTAGAGGTTAGTTATGAACCACAGTATAATGCACTTCACGCTGTTTATTCTGAATTAAATTATTTTGTGAAAAACTTAAATTATATTATAATTTTAATTTATGGTGATT
>DVZL01008460.1:0-10236 GCA_018236625.1 Lasaia peninsularis | reverse complement strand
ACCAGGCGGCTCGTTAGAGACGAGCATAGGTTAACTGGGTCACTACCAACGTGACCACTAGTGGTAGAGTGCTGTGCAGCAACTCGCCAGGTTGGGATCCACCGCCTTACCTATTCCTGCCGCCATTATGACATTGTCGCGTTCCGGTCCGGAGGGTAGGGTAGCTGGTAGACTTGCACATACGGTCTAATAACCCAACGACAGGACAGCGGCGCACCTACAACATCTATAATGTCTATAGGTCACCGTTGTCTCTTACCGTCAGAAGACCCGTGTGCCTGGTCACTGTCTTAAAGCATAAAAAAGGTGGCTTATTTACTAGCTGATGTAGTACCGTCGCCTTACCTACCCTACACTATTGTGTCATTGTCATGTTCACTGTTGGAGGGTACAATAGCTGGTAGACACAACACATCATTTATAAATATGATGAAGGTGGCGATTATTTCTCATTACTATTGAAATCATATAAAGACATCACATAAATAAGTGAAAAGTTTTTCTGGTATGCGTTCATCTACCAGTGATTAAAACGCGACGGAGCTGTTAAGATAATGATTAATGGCGTATTTACATTATTACACAGTCGATTATTAAAAATTAGCACAACGTAAATGTCATTCATACAATTACTCCGCACACAAACACAAAACTCGGGATAAACAGCGCTATCAATGATTTTCGCGGAAATCACGCAGTTTTTTCAATGTTTTGAAATAGACGTAATTAATTAATTATGGGTAATTTTAAATGTTTGATATTTTTATGTAACATGTTTTTATGTCTGGAATATCATAAAAAAATTAGGATACCCTTTGAAAAAAATCCCTGTATTAATAATAATACAATTCACTTTTTTGTCGTATATATTGTACGTATTTTTTTATAATAAATCACTCCATCTATTAGCAGACACTT
Source organism: Lasaia peninsularis (assembly GCA_018236625.1). NCBI lineage: Eukaryota > Metazoa > Arthropoda > Insecta > Lepidoptera > Riodinidae > Lasaia > Lasaia peninsularis. The sequence goes on along the minus strand of DVZL01008460.1, from coordinate 9,318 downwards.
ACGTTCGTAGATCACTGTCAGACTATTCTTAGAATGTACTGGTGTTCAATTCAGATTCAGGAATTTTTATTCTCAAATACCAAACATGTTTTACTTCTCGACTTAAATTATACTCATAAAAAATGTTATCATGCGTTTCAGTAATAAAGGCTGAATTTTATACGTTTTAACTTTCGAAAGGTTTATATTGTAAATCTATTATAAAACACTTTTAATAATTAATACATATGGCATAAAACTACTAGGGTCTGGCCTTACAAGGATCTCGCTCTATAAAATGATAATTTCACGCCGCATTATTTAAGGGCTCCTTTGGAGAAAGAGCTAACAGCTTATGCACAAGAGAAGCTAATTGCTAACCGTTACAAAAATCAAAATTCAATTAAAAAAAATAAAAATCCAATTAAATCCACGGCATAAGTGTAATTGGAAAAATCAAATACTAAAAAACTATCTGCTGCAACTCGGTATCTTACATTTTCACTCATTACTATTCATATTTATTTCAAGTATAAAAGAGGGAAAACATTTTAATATTTTAGCAAGAATTTCGTTGAATTTCATATTGCTAATGACATTGCAAAGACAAACAAGAGATGTGCTCAACGGTGCGTATTTAGCGCGCCGTGGTTCTGTTTAACACTCATATTTTGCACAAATGAAGTGTAGTTTGAGATAGGTGTGTGCAGTTTTTGTGCTTACTGAACACAAACACTGCACTAGAAATGATTGTGTTACAAAGTAGATTCCACTCGAGCGATGTCAGTATTCAATTAGTTTAAGTGAGACGGAATCTGAGGCACTACTTTTATCAGTATTCGATAAACTGAAGTAGACTCTTTATGAATTTGAACCCCAGCCAGTTGCTTTTGGAATATAAAATGACACAAAAGTTCTTAGTAGAAGCTTTTGATCTTAGAGCTCTTGTTATATAGAATCACTTATCATTTAACGTTTCATGATTCTTTTAAATTTAAAATAGTGCAGTAATTATTTAAGTTAGAGATCTACTATTACTGGAGATGACAGTTATAATATGGGTCTGTCCTGATAAGAAGTATTACCAACTTTCTTTGGACTGGACTAACTCTCTTCCTGCGAGTTTTGTTGAGTTGAGAATGTCAAAAAAGGCCAACCTTATGAGAATGAAGTTTACCATATAAGAATGAGACGTATATTTATAATTCCGGATAGAAAGTGTAATCGTTACATTGTATTAAATAAACCTTTAGTTCCCATGTGCTGTTCGAGGTTCCTTGTATAGTATAAGCCATCTGGCTCCCTGCCAGGCAGCTCGTAAGAGGCAAGCATAGGTAAACCAGCATGACCACTGGTGGTAAAATGCTGTGTTGCCCGGGTAGAGATCCACTATCCTACCTGATTCCCTTCTGGTGATAACAGTGGTTTTGGTTGATCGATACCCTGTTTTTGTGACACTACGATAAAAAAAACAATTGATAATCAAATGTAATTAGTGTATTCCACAGCCAGAGTTCTATTTTTAAATAATGTAATAACTTTTTTAATCTTATTCTGGAAGTGGCCAGTTCCGGATATATAAATAGCAGCTTTCGGATCTGTTTTGTCAATATTCCATCTTTTAGCCCCTTTGAAGCATGTTTCTTCTCATTTTAACACTGCCAATTTCATTAAATCCCACAAAATCCAATAATTATTTTATTTATTAAAATTATTTTATTGCACAAAATTATGTACCAAGGCGAACTTAATGCCAATAAGCATTTTCCCCCAGTTTACCCTGGTGAAAACACATAAATATTTTACTTTAAAAAGTTAATTACAGAATATAAAATTATAGTTAACAACGACACAATTCATCAATATAAAAACTTAAAACCTAAATTAATCTAGCAAAATACAAAAAATAACTATAATGTATATGTAATAATAAATAAATAATTACAAACAAAATAATAAAAAAACAAAATAAATCAATACATACTAAAATACATATATAAGATATATAAACAAGCAATACTTTTTTTTATGATATTGGAAGGCAAACAAGCAGACGGATTTCCTGATGGTAAGACACCAAAGGTGGAAATGGTGCATTGCTAACTGAGGCTGGGGTGGTAAGCCTCTTGCGTGAGTAAGTTTACCGCCTACCCTACCCTCCAAACTAGAACACGACAATGTCGAATACTGACGCTATTGTGGCAGGAATAGGAAAGGTGGTGGTACCAATCCCCCTAATACTTAATAATACATCAAAAAAGCCATATATATAACTATGACCGTCTTTTCATCCCCAATCGTCACAGTTAAGTTCTAACTTAGGACCAAGTGTAGGCAATCAAGTTAATACCCGGGTAAATAATGTCGTTACTTTGGACAGCAATTTATATTCCCCATACTCGAACATTATATCAGTTACATGTAATCCCAGATGATGAATACAGTCGGAGGGTTGGGTTTATATTAAACGTTTTGTAACTCCTCAAATAACAGAATATTGCGGGTCAGTTTCATATTTTACATAATCACAGTGAACTTCCTGAATCAATTTTAAAGATTTTCTCGTTAACTCTTGTGCTATTTTTAACCCTCGACGCAAAAAGAGGGGTGTTATAAGTTTGACATCTCTGTCTGTGGCATTGTAGCTCCCGAGTAGATGAAGCGATTTCAATCTAGTTTTTTTTTTATTAAAGGCCACCAACGGAAACTAGAAGTGGGCGCGTACTTCACCCTTATATCGTGTTTTTTATGATATTGGAAGGCAAACAAGATGATGAGAAGTACACGTCGCCTATAGAGACCAAAGGTGGAAGCGATGCATTGCCAACCTGAGGCCGGGATGGTAAGCCTCTTGCGTAAGTTTACCGGCTACCCTAACCTCCAAAACACGTCAATGACGAGCACTGACTCTATAGTGGCAGAAATATGTAAGGCGGTATAAAACAATTTTTGATTCCTTGGATTTGTCTCCGCCTCGAATAGCAGAATGCATCTTAAAAGCAATTAAAATATAAAAGGTAAATAATTAGTAATAGATTAAGTAATGGAAATATGAAATGTCAAATATTTGTTGTCTATCCTGTCAATTTTCGTAAGTAATGATTGACATTTACGCATACGTTCAGAAATGTATTTTGCGTAAACTAAACTTCAGAAGAGTGAATAAATTATTGCATGTATTTTTTTAATCAATTAAATAAGTTGAAAAGTGAATTAAGCAGGAACTACCTCAAATATTTATGCGTGATAATAATTAAAGTTTCTATTTCCGAAAAGCCATTTAGTCCCATGTATAATTCAGTCGCGCTATGATTAGACTAAATATTTATACAATAATTTAGTTCTATTTATGTAAAAAAATGTTATACTTCTACGAGCATATACTTATTATATGATTGATGATGTTTGACGAATTATAGTACCGTATTACGGTAACTTTCGTGGGCGGGTCCGTTTCACACTTGACCGATTTATTTTTATACAAGGGTTTGTAAAAGATCTTAACGGTAAAGCAATAAAATGTTCAGCTTAAGCGATGAAATATATCATCATATCGAATAATCAGAGCGTAAGCCTACTTCAAGTAAGATTAGAGCGAAGATATCGTCTTGTTTCTTTTATTTGAAAGCTTTGCCAAAATTTTCAACTGAATAATTATTAGAAATTTCTTATATTTTACTTGAGAAAAGTTTTCCTGAGCTTTGGGAAGTTTTAAGTTTAGGATTCTTGTATCTAAATTATACATGTTTGTAGATGATTTCTCGAAGCGGCTTTAATGTTATTAATTGTTTTTTGTATTTAATTAGTGTTTGATAACTAACATTAAAATTGGCCAGTTTAATTTCCATAATATTTTTCTCATGGATGCATTTAAATATAATCGGACTCTAGATGGCGCTAAACGCAATTTCGTCAAGGTATGTTACAACTACCCCAGCACAGCTCAGCTAGGTTTTTATTTATAATCATAATGATTTATTGTAGGAAATAAGGTCATTAAATTGAATACAAAGTAATTTTAGTCCAATGATATTTGAAAATGGTTAATTAATATCCCAATACATCAAAGTAAATTTCTACTGTCTTAAGAATAACATAAAATGATAAAATATATCATCAAAACCACACGTAATACATAAACACTGGAAAACGGAATTCCACCAAGTGTCAACGATGAAAAGTGCAAACTCCAAATCGATTACTTTTTAATTACAAGTCAATTCCAACAAACAAACATTCCAATCACCAGACGACATGAATTAAGATTGGGATCGATCGAGATGTGCTTGGAACACGAGTCCCGATCAAATTATACGATCCCAGGGCCCGGCAACCTTCGTAAATGCGAGCTTTAATGAATGTTCATTTTCTTAGGGAAACTATAAACGTTTTACCCTAATTGCAAAATGGCACAAGTAGATTTTGTTTCTAGGTGTATATTGACGTTGCTACTTCTGATAGTCAAACAAAATTTCTAGTGGACATCCGTTTGCATTAAGATGTTTTCATCTATATAGATATAGACTAGCTGACCTGGTGAACTTCGTTTCACTGGATACATGAACATCAATCAAACATATTTTGATAGGTAAGAACAGTTTGTTTTGGATTTCAAATTGTCGTTTTTAGTATTTTTCTAGTGTTATTCGTTATATTTTCTGATAGTTTAAACCTTCCCTCGACTTCCACGAACATTTCAAGACCAAAATTAGCCAAATCGGTTCAGCCGTTCTCGAGTTTTAGACTAACAAATGGAAATTCATTTTTATTTATATAGATGATCTATACGAGCTGTGCCGTCGACTTCGTGCGCGTTTTTATTTCTTTTTATTTTATATATTTTTAAAAATAAATGTAGCCTAAGTAGCCTGTTTCTTCATCTATCTGCCAGTTAAAATTCCGTCAAAATCGATCGATCAGAGCTAAGCGGATACAAACAAACAGACTGTACTCGTATTTTAAAGAAAGATTTATCCGTTTTGATTCAGTCGTTAGGAATTTATGCGCGTACGACGATTATGATGATTCATTTTTATTCTTATAGAAAAAAAGTACCTTTACGCCTATTATCCCCGAAGGGTAGGCAGAGGTGTGCTAGTATCCACGACTCGGAGATATAGGTACTAAAACAACCACGATTCACCAAGGTACTGAAGCCTATGATGTGATAGGCCCTATCGCCACTTCAGACACTTTCCAATCCCGGGCAATGTAATGCTTAATCAGAATAATCTGAAAAACAATTAAGAAAAGTTGCCTAACTTGGGAATTTAACCCGGGACCTTACGCGGCTAATGGTCTTAACAGACGACAGCCATGCCGTTACACAACAGAGGGAGATAGATGTATACATTTTGTCACAGTTGCTAGTAAAAAAAAATAACATTAATTCTTTCATTAAACCAGAAACGGGCAAATTAAAACGCAGACACGATAAAATTATATTATTTCATCTTTGACAGGCGTTAAGGAAAAAATATATAAAGAATTTCATCAAAAATAAATTCTTAAACTAAGTCTTCATTGCAATCGAAATGTAATTAAATAACTCAAAAACAATATCAGCTCATACAATAATAATAAGGGTATCTGAGTGACTGAGCTTTGCTCGATATTTGTTTTAGTAGGTACATCATCCCCGTGTTGGTCCGGGTTCCGTTGTAGAATAGGCCAACTGCCTTACACCCAGGCAGCTCGTAAGAGGCGAGCGCAGGGTCTATTGTCACTAACATCGTGACATTGACGAGATGGTAGAGTCTAGCAACGACTCGCCCGGATTGGTACCATCGCCTTACCTATTCCTGCTACAATAGCGTCAGTGCTCGTCATTGTCGAGTTCTGGTTTGGAAGATAGGGTAGCTGGTAAACTTACTCACGCAAGAGGGTTACCACCCCAGCCCCAGGTGTCTATAGGCGACGTGTATTTCTTACCATCAGGAAATCCGTCTGCTTTTTTGCCTTCCAATATCATAAAAAAAAGTTAAACAGACCGATCTTCAGACATGCAAATATATCTAACCTAATCCATGTGTCTAATCATACTTAATTATAACTTATTAAAAAAACCGATAAAGTGCGAGTCGACTTCGCGCATAAGGGGTTCTGTACCAATATTAATAAAAACGGCAAAAAAGGGAGCACCCTTATATATGTTTAGGTAATTGTGTTTTTAGTGTAGCGTCAACAAAAATACATCATCTTTGAAATGTTCAACTGTCTAGCTATTACGGTTTACGAGATAGCTTGGTGACAGACATACAGACGGTCAGCAGAGTTGACATACGGAACCCTAAAACTGAGGTTAAAAATTATAAAACAATTACCTATAATATGACCGTATTACGATTGAACCAAAAACAATAAACAAGAGATAAAACATAAACAATACACCTGTTTTGTAATTATAAACAATTAAAAAATGTTAATTGTTTAAATATAGAATTTATAGCTTCAAATACTCTTAATCAGCGTTTGTGAAATTCCATTGTATAGAATATAACTGTGCCCGTGATTTTGTTTGCGTTTGAATGTAATTATTTGATATTTGTACAAAGAAATAGAATTTAAATATCTGTATGTAATATTAAAGTTACCTCTTTTTTCTAAATGCATATTACGTATGTTCACAATGTACATAAACCAAAACAGTATTTTTTAAATTTTTTTGTCTGTCTGTCTGTTTGTACCCGCTAATCTCTGAAAGGGCTGGACCAATTTTGACGGGACTTTCACTGGCAGACAGCTTATTTAATAAAGAATGGCTTAGGCTACTTTTATTATAGAATTTTTTTAGAAATGTATAAAATAAATTATTTAAATAAAAATACGGACGATGTCACGGGCTCAGCTAATATTAATTATCATATAAGTTTGACGTATGTGTTTCTGTCAATGATTGTATTTTTTTTGCTTGAAAGGTAACATAATTGAGATAATTCTTAGCTAATAATTATATCTAATGAAAATATGTCCAATTATTCAATGTTATCAATCCATTTGTTAGCTGCGGAAGAGATACTTTTGGTACTTTTGTTAGACCTAACTGATGAAACAATTACAAATATATCGCTAAGCTGATGAGATGTTTGACGCCAACCAAGTATTTTTTTTATTTTAGTGGAAGGCAAACAAGCAGACTGATTTTCTGATAGTAAGAAATGCTGTCGCCTAAGGTGGTAATGGTGCGTTGCCAACCTGAGGCTAGATTTTCAACCTCCTGCGCATGTAAAGTTAATAGGGAGTTTCTTAATTTTTTTCATGAAGTTTTATTTGAAGTACAAATTTAGTTTTCTTTCAGACACTCATGACTTACAATTACCGTTGTCTAATTCTCTTACTCTATTCATGCCTTTACATCGTTCTAATTTTTACTCAAACTTGTATTCTATTCAGAATTCCCGAGCTTCCTTCTCACTTTAAACAATTGCATTCAAAGTTCTCTTTTAAATGATGTGTCCGGCAATATAGATAGATGTAATTAGTTATAATTTTAGTTTTTTAAGTTCTGGTATCCTCTTTTGCTGTTTTGTCTCTAATTTTATTGTTTCTTTTTTTCTGTTGGTACAAAGGTATATGATGTATATGATGTACAAAAAAGATAAAATAAATAAATAAAATTAAATGATATAAGGAGATATCGTCACGGCTGTATCCCCGAAGCGGTAGGTAGAGGTATAGGTATATGCATCCACGATGAGCCGACGATATTAGGTCCCGTAATGTGACAGGTGGCAAGTCCGTCGCCATGTTGGGCACAAATTCAATTTCAGGCAACGTTATTTTTTTCAGCTGCAAAAAATCAGTAAAACAAGTGGGCCTCACCCGAGAATTGAACCCGAGGCCTCGTGCGTCAAAGTCTCACACTATGTTCGCCCATAGTCGCGTTTAAAATTATATCAAATTTATTTAATAAACGGCGAATTATTTTTATTAAGTAAATGTATTTTTATATGCAGGAAGATAAACAAGTAGACAGACAATGAAAAGTTTTAACGCGGCTAAATCAAGAAGCCCTGAATAACCTGTTTCCGCCGAGCATTGAGTAAAGTGTTGTGATTTTCCATCATCACTTTATTACGTAATATTTGAGAAGAGCTATTTTTTTAGTTCCGAACACAAAAGGCAAAAATCAGGTTTGTTGTATGGGAGCACCCTTTACATATTTATTTCAACTTACTAGCATAGTTTATGAGATACAGCCTGGTGGCAGACAGACACACGGACAGCGAAGCCTTTGTTAAAGGACTTTTACATTTTGGATAAGGATTCCATTTTTTATGTGACAGAACAGTGAACTTGCATACTATTCTTTCATAAGAGACAACAGTGGCTTATAGAAACCATAGATGTGTCGCCGTCCTGTAGCCGGGTTGTTAGGTTTAGGACCTGTTTCACCAAGCTTTAGTAAAGTGTCAATTAACTACTCATTGATTAGTACTACTTGACAGATCAAACTATCATGTAAATTAGTTCCATTTTACTCGGACTTTGTGAAATTGCTTACTGCATTTACTCATGAGTTTACTGAGCGATTAGCTTTCTTGTAACTTTATTCAGACGAGGTGAAAGAGGCCCTTAATGTGCAAATTTAACCGACTCATGTACCACATACATCATTAAGGCGGCAAATATAGAAGTCGGATTTCTATCCGAACAAAAGAGCACTCTATCATCAGTAAATATTACCATTGCTTGTAATTCTGGTGACGCTAATTAAACTTACTTTAAGCCATCACTATATTTGCACGCAAGTAAAAGAAAGACACAAAAAAATTGTCAAAATAGTTCGTATGTGACATTTATAGAGATACAGACATTTAGACTATACCTCGATTATGTCGATTTAAAAGTTATAGTGTTGACTAATTTGACATGACCAAAATGTTCTATCTATTTAATTTTTTATTTCATTGGAAAAAGATAACACATATAATATTATGTATAATAAGTTAGCGTGCAACGGAATTACCACCCTTAAAACCAACTTTAAGCTATGTATTGTATTTAATAAAAAAAAACTTATCATCTGGTTTGACCAGACATCTCAAATATTTCTATTTAAGTTCACGCGATCGTCACATGTTTGAGGGGTAACATGACGTCAAGTAATACCACATATTACTTGTACATGAGAAAATAACTTGAAGTTAAAACAAGCAGGCCCTCATCTATACTAATATTATAAAGCGGAAGAGTTTGTTTGTTTCTTTGTTTGTTTGTTTTTGGCGAAGAAATAATGGAAAATGTGAAAAAAACGGGGAATATTATTCATCCTTGAGGGCTTCCGTTGCGTGCGCTGCGAAAACGGTTCAAGATACCAAAAATATATGTATGAAAGAA
>DVZL01008459.1:0-10237 GCA_018236625.1 Lasaia peninsularis | reverse complement strand
TATAAAAGTATCCATGGACGTACAACGCCCCTTTTTTTTTGGATACCAAAGTATCCATGGACGTGTGAGTGGCTAGAGGGTGGTAGCGAGAGGCCAACAAAAAATTAGGGCAGTTTAGTGATTTAAGTTGCTGTTGAGGTTTTGAAAGTGGAAAATTAATGGTGGGTGCTACAAAATACGTAGGTAGTGGGTTCGGGAACCTCTGTTTCAGGGGAAGATGTGGATACCTGCACTTGTCGTCAACTGCCTCGTAGGGGTAGGAGACCTCGGTGTCGATGCCGTCGTTGTCCTTGATGTACTTGAAGGCGTTATCCATGAGGCCACCGTTGCATCCGTTGTTGCCGTACGCCGTGGAGCAGTCGATCAGGTTCTGCTCGGACAGCGACACCAGCGCGTTGGTTTTGCGGAAGTGTTGACCTTCTAGCGCACCAGTCTGTTCAGATTAGATACAATTTAAAACATATTCCGTGATCATAATATATCTTCACGCTGATATCCCCGAATGGGTAAGCACTTAGTATACTTATGCACCTTTTAATAGGTCCTAGGATATGACAGGTGGCAAGTTCGTCTCCAGCCAACGTTATGTTTTTCAGATTAACTGAAAAACCTCATAAAAAAAGTTGCGTACTCGGAAATCGAACCCGTGACCTCGTTCGTCAAAGTCGAACACCAACTACGCTGGACCACACAGATTTCCTGCGATCAATTGCGTTGATATGTAGGTCACTAACAAAGCGGACCCTTAACCAGTTAATTCATGTCTATAGACATATCTGTAAGTGTAGCTTTGAGAGTTCCGTACTTTAAGTGTAAAAATGATCCCTATTAATGAGATTCCGCTGTCCGTTTGTCTGTCTGTCACTAGGAGGTATCTCATGGACCATGATAGCTAGAAATTAGCACAGGTAGTGTATTTCTGTTGCCACTGTAGCGACAAATACTAAAAAACAATAAAAAAGTACCTTCACGTCTATTATCCCCAAAGGGGTAGGCAGAGGTGTGCTAGTATATCCACGACTCGTAAGTCCCTAATATACTAGAACACCCACGATTAGCCATGGTACTAGGGCCGTCATGTGATAGATGGCAAGCCTATCGCCACCTCGGGCACATTCCAAACGCGGGAAATGTAATGCTTACTCAGAAAAATATAATAACATTTAAGAAAAGTTGTCCGACCTGGGAATTGAACCCGGGTAGGGTACGCGGCTAACGGTCTTAACAGGCGACACCTGTACCGTTACACAATATATATTTAAATACATACTTTGTGTGAATAGAGTAACGAATATGGAGGAAGCTAGGTAAGTAAGTAGATATCGTGACACTTGGCACTCGATAATCTCTGCCTACCGCGCAAGAAACCTGGCATGAAGTTATGTATGTATCACAATATAATTTAAGATGATTCTAATGAGATCTCGTGACCGGGAGATATAATAGTGTAGGTATAATGTTATCTATGTGTTGTTGTTTGCAGCTAATGTGCGTGTTTAGATTGTAGAACGAACAAGGAAAGGTCAATGGGTACTATGTATCAGAACGACGAAGGGGCGTCTACTGATAACAAATATCATACTATTTTATTGGACACAATAAAATACTAACTCCAGTTTAAAATATTTAGAGATAAAGATTTGTATATAGGTATTTATTATATACAGGTTGTTTGTTTTCGTTTGAAAACGTGATCAACTCAGAGCTCTCTGCCACGAGCATGTAAATTTGGGAAATTATATAATAATAATTTATATATATAATAAAATAATAATAATAAATATTGTGTAATAATAAGTGTTATGGGTGTTAGTCAACTATACTGATACATAGAAATACTTAAATAGATACCATGATAAATTTAATATTTATTTAACAAAACAATGAACTAGTTTGTTTGTATGTTTGTGCGCGCTTATCTTAGAAATGGCTTAACCGATTTGTTTTTCATTCAGAAATATGTTGTGATGGCCTTCACTTAACATTAAGTGTTTATTTCATTTAAATCGGGTAACAAATAAAAAAGTTATGTCAATCACGTAATATGTAGCAATTTAATGAACTCTGGTATTATATCGTACTGATATTAAATGGAATTCAGCTTAGGTTGGAATTCGTTAATTGAACGCGACGCGGCCCCGCGTGGGGTAGGAATATAAATAATGAAATGAAATAAAAATGAGGACGAAGTTAGTTATCTACTACTATAAAACAAAGTCGCTTTCTCTGTCCCTATATTCCTATGTATGTTTAAATCTTTAAAACTACGCAACGGTTTTCTTAAATAGACAAATACATATACCCGTGCGAAGCTGGCTGTTCGCTAGTTTCTTTACAATATAGCGTAAAAATATGCATAAGTCAGATTAGTATTGTAATTAAAATTGAGGCGGGTCGCTAGTTAAATATAAAAAAGGATAAAGGCGGCGAATCAAAATTTAGAAATAGTTGCAAGTATAATTTTTAACAAAGCATATCGAACGATATACGAAATCAACGAACTAAATGACTTTTATTTAAACGGAATTTTACTTCAGACATAAGTAAGTGGTCGAGGAAAAATATATTTTACCTCAATATGTTTTTTTTAATTGCTTATTACGAACTGACACTTGTTGTTTTGATCGAACAGTGGGAAAACACGTCGCGCAGATCGTTTTATCACTTATAAGTTGTAATAGCTTTTCAGGCTGCTAACGTTCACTCGTCGTTTTTTTAATGAATATAAGAATTATGCATACATCCTAAAGATTAAATCACATTCCTTTTTTTGAGAGTAGGAGTCACATAAAAGACGGGTTTATACATTTCTACACCAAGTGGCCACATCTATCCGGCATTTATATTTTTTTAATGCATAAGGATAACATATATGCATACATCCTTTAAATTACATTCCTTTTTGAGAGTAGGAATCACATAAAAGGTACACCACATGTATCTGGCTGGTTCAAGATATCAGATTAAGTGCGACGTGGAAAATAAGTTAATCAATTTGAATCGCAAAATATTTGATTAAATAAAAACACGAACAAAGGCGAATCGATTGGAAGTGAGTTTAATCAACTCGCCGTAACAAATGAGGATAAATAAGGGGCGTACACTCTGGCCTCACGTCACGTGGCTCGGCTGACTCACCGCGAGCAACAGTGCACCCAAACAAACATTACTAATGCGATGAGATTTTAATTTCAAGAAACTAACAACTGTTTTAACATAAACATTAAACTTACAGTGACTAATAAAGCTAAAACTCATCATGGATATTTATATGATTATAATATTTTTATTAAGGTATCAGAAGGCGAACAAGTTGATTTTTTGACATATATACGCTGTGATGAAGAACGTACCTAGTAATAAGTGGTCAACCTTCGTTATGAAGTTGATCTTACCATCTATGATACCATTCAGATCAGATAACGACAAGCATTGACGATGTACATATGTACAAAGAAGAGAGATGTGTAAGTTTGTATGTAATAGGCCCCGAAAATCCTAGACTTGGATTTGATCAGACTGGATTTTCAACTTTACCAATTCATCCTAACATGCGCGCCATTTTGGAGTACAGTAAGTTTCTGAACTTATTAACTGTAGAGGTCTAATACCGCAGTCTCTGATTGATAACCAACCATCAACTTTAATATTTTTTGGTGTTTGTAGTATACGTGTATTTATTCCACCAAGAAACTCCTCTGCTGGTTAACCTTTCCATGTTAAAAGAATGAAAAACTGGCAGTTTAAAGCAGTCCAAATCATATGCGAAGTAAAGAGCTACAATTGTAGCGAACTCACCGCACTGAATGACCAGCAGGAGCCGCACTTGCCCTGGTCCTTGACGTCGGTGACGGCGCCCTTCGTCCTCCAGTCCACCTGCTCTGGGAACGTTACGTGCGCGGGAGGTATGAACGTGGCTTTGCGGATCTTCTGGCCCTTGTAGTTCAACAGACCTTTGTTGTGCCTAGAACAGTATAGAAAATAGTTTATATCACATAGACCTTACAAGCGATTCTAGTGATGCGTCTATATAATTCTAAAATTATCCCACAACCAGAGGTCTAGCGATAAAAATTTAGAATTTCCAATAGGTTGCTCAATAAGACAGTTCAGTGAGTGGGTAGTCTTAAAAATTACCACGATCAGAATGACAATGGACTATTACGTTTTAATGTCTGTTTACGAGAAATATTTTCGAATTGTACCTACTCTTAAAAGAATGAAAGACAATTCGAAGTTATCTTTTAAAAACATGGCTATCACGTTGTTTTGATTTATGTGAATATAATAACAGTTCTATTCACTAGGTACGTGTATCGTGTCACATGAGTAGACTGATTAAAATAATCTTTGTGGGAGACGCAAGACCATTACAGATAATGTAGATAGGTCACCAGTTTATGAAGCGTAAGATTGGGAGGAAGCTTTGCAAACTTTATATACACTAATGAAATAGGGAACCCGCATTGATTTCAAATAATAATTTGATTACCAGGCAGCGCACATTGTGGGTTGTGTTACATCTCTTAAGAATATGCCAACAGCCCACTTCTGAAATACTTATTGAAACTGACACTGACACTTCAGCATAGTTGTAGAGTTATACTGTCACTACCAATATTGTAGTTGTTTATCAAGTCGGTATAATTTTATACTTTTTACACTAGCGACTTGTCTGGCTTTACATGGGTATATATAATGCATGTAATATACATATAAACCTTCCTCTTGAATCACTCTATCAAAAAAACTGCATCAAAATCAGTTGGATAGTTTGAAATATCTAAGCATAGGGACAGACATCAATAGGAAATGACTTTGTTTTATACTACGAAGTGAAGGACGACGTGTATTTCTGAACATTAGGAAATCTGCCTGTTTATTACAATTCTAGATTCAAACTATGCGATGCAATGAATTGCCATTTTTAATGTCGAATGAAACTTAGCTATTATCATGAGAAATAACTGAATTTTCTATGGTAGGTAACTACCGTAGGGTAAAAATAAGTCGGGTGTAAATTAATTTTTATTATAATTAGTAATTATACAGATATATATAACACACATATTACGCAAATAAATTATTTTCATTTCAATACGCCGATAACCTATCTTGATCCCAAAAACCGTGATTCTTTCTACGTACGTACGATATGTATGCAAACAAAGAAATATTTATAGAAAAAGAATTGATTCTACATACTTACATCAGAACTAAGTTCAAAGCCTAACCTATTTTATTACTGATTCATATTAATTTTAAGCGTCACTTGAATAAAATAAATATTCAGTAAAGTTGAAAATCCAACCTCCTTTGTTACCGATTCATATTAATTTTAAGCGCCATTTGAATAAAATAAAGACAGAGTAAAGTTCAAAGCCCAACCTAATTTGTTACTGATCAATATTAATTTTAAGAATAACTTTATTTTATTTTTATTTATTTATTTATTTGGAATAGCAAACAGCGTACATTAAAGAACTTAGTATTGAAATAATAACAATTAAATAAATCTAAAATGTCCAACAACACTATTCTCAGATTAACATAAATACTTTGATACAATATAAAAACATGCAAAATAAAACTTGAAAAAAAAAACTTGAATAAAATAAGTATAAAGTAAAGTAAGAGTAAAGTTCAAATCCCAACCTACTTTGTCACTGATTCATATTCATTTTAAGAATCACTTGAATAAAATAAGTATAAAGTAAAGTGAGAGTAAAGTTCAAAGCCCAACCTATTTTGTTACTGACAGGTATCTACATATTAATTTTAAGCGTCATTTGAATAAAATAAATATAAAGTAAAATAAGAGTAAAGTTCAAAGCTCAACCTACTTTGTTATTGATACATATATTAATCTTAAGCTATACTTGAATAAAATAAATAGACAGCAACGTCCAACCTTCTTTGTTACTGATTCATATTAATTATATGCGTCACTTAAATAAAACTATCAATAGAATAAACATAAATTTAAACTTACGACCTAAAAACAAGTTTAACGACTTTTTAATTAGCCTTTGTTGATACGCACCACGTATCAACGAAGGCTAGATTCATGTTTTATAGTAGGTTTTACATTAGACAAAACACAACAAGTACTTATCTAGAATTTTCCTATATAGCCTCAGCTCAATAAGATTTCGTATCTAAAATGGAAAACTATTACTAAGACTCCGCTGTCTTTTGTGTGTCTTCCGCCAAACAGTTGAAATTTTCAAAGATGATTTGTTTCTGTTGCTTACTATAAAACATAATAAATTAAATATTTAAGGGCATACAATATTTAATTAGTAGTTGAAAATCCTTCGTCTACGAGTTAAACCCGCACTTGGTCGGAATTTTTTTAATAATATTTGTTTTTTGGTCGACTTTTACTTTTTCTTGAATTTTTGTTGATTATAAGAAACTTCACAATTCAGCGGGGCTAGATCTAAAATTAAGTAGTCTGAAATGCCCGAAGGGAGAATTTAATAAATAAATACATATTAATACACAAATATGAGCAAATTAAATGATTGTGTTAAGGGTGTTAGACAACAAAACTAATACAGAGAAATATTTAAATAGACACAAGAATAAGTTTTTTAAACACCCAGACCCGTAAATACAAATATCTATGTTCATCACACAAATGTCCGTCCCCGTCGGGAATCAAACCCGAGCCTCGCGGTTAAGCGTGTACGCTAGCCACTCGACCAACGAGGGGGTCATAATCAGATCATGTAATAGTGTTTCACAAACATGTCATCTGAGACCTTTGTTTTTTTATTGCCCTAGGAGTGTTATGCTATTTTGCTGCTCAACTGAGTCACAGAAAACCTGTTACCAACAGGCCGTCGGGAAGATAGTGGACGAAGTCGCGGGTGCAGCTAATTTGCGTGTTAGGAAGTTTTTATAAACAATTATTTAATTATACCAACATATTCTACCACATTGTTTGTGGTGGGCAAATATAGTAAGAAATTACTTATAATAATTATTAAACACATTATAAATATTAATTCCGACTTATCTTAACTCTACCGTAAACTTACTCCGCTTTGGTCCAGGTTTACCGTGTCCATAAGAAACGAGCATAGGTTCACTGGGTCACTTCCAATATGACCAACTCGCCCGGGTAGAGATGTACGGCCTTAACTACTCCTCCCGCCATAACGATATTGTCTTGTTCCGCTCCGGAGGGTAGGGTAGCCGGTTGACTCGTTATGGTCTAACAGCCGACCACAGACAGTGACTCACCTGCAACATCTACGTTGTCTATAGGCCACGGTTGTCTCTTACCATCAGGAGACGACGTTCGTTGTCTTATCCCATGAAAACACTCCTTCGTTTCCAAACCCAGGCTAGGTCAGGACTGGAAATGGCAAACAAACTCCCCGGCAACCAAATTATAGACATACTACCTTCTAAACCTAGCCAATTAGGCGAAGAAACAGCGATGAAGCTGAATAGAATACAAAATATCATATTCACATAGACCTAACAAGCGGTTCTTGTGACGCGTCTATACAATTCAAAAACTTACCACCGGATCGAAACGCGGCCACTCACTGAGAAGATCCGGCAAAAGAAACTCAGAGGGCTTGTCTTTTTTCTTATTTTCTAAGTACACATTTTATATTCTACAACAATAAGTGATTGATAGAGGAGCATTTAGATTTAATATTTTTTTTTATATTAAATTATCCTTTATATGGTAGGGAAGTTTATTGTAAAAACGTATACTTTGCCCCGTAAATTACTTATTCTATGGAGACGAGTCACATGCTGTATATTAGTAGTAGTGATGTAACGAAGTCCACTTACTTGACGGTGCGATTGAAACCATTCATGGTGTGTACAAACTCGTGGTGCAGCATATCGGAATACTTGTTCAGACCTAGTTTGAATCCGACCTTCCCCTTCTCGTACATCTGGTTGTGTTTCGCGATCTTGTGTTTGTTCTCCGCGAAGATCTTCATGCGAAACGCGTCTTCTATCTCACTCTCAAACTCCTTCTTATGATCCATCTGGTTTCGAGTTAACATTAAATTAGAAAAAAGAAACACTTACATTTTATACATATAAAATATAGATCGCCTCGAGTCGAGCTTAATCGGTTTTCGGAAGGTGCCCCCGGTCAGAGCAGAATTCCAACTCCCTAACTCGAAATATTTCGCTGATTAAGAATACTGTATTAACCCTAAAAACGTACTTCTTCAGGAAAAGCTTACACCTTTCTTACTCTGTTTCATATAACTTTGGTAATTGTAAAAAAAGCACGTTCTACCCAATTTAAAGGGAAGAACGTAGGTACTTTTTTTTGTCTTTGACATGATACTGTATTCATCGGGACCAGCGATTTATTTAGTAAAAAATGGTTCCTTCCGACAAATTTGCCAAGGGCCCCGAACGTAATTACGCCACTGTATGTACCTCTACCTACCTCTTCAGGGATATACCAGTATCGATATTTAATGTATATGGGACAAAGTATATTATACTTCGACTCCCCTTCATTTGTGTCAATGCTTTCAACTTTGCAGCACAATCATGTAGATATAGTGATGTACTTATGTCGTGTCACGGACAACGTGTCCGCGACGAGTGCATTCGAAACAACCTCATTTTATAACAGGATATCTATACAGTAAATAAAATTGGAGTGCTTTTTACTACATGCATATGTGTATTTACAAAATACATAGGTATACTAAAACAACAACTTTTAGAATTTTTGTCTATATGTCTGTTTGTACCATCTTGTCATCTCTTGACGGGACTTTCACTAGACAGCTAATTTTATAAGGAACTGCATAGGTTACTTTTATTTTAGTAATGTATAAAATAAAATAATTAAAACACGGGCTAAGTCGCGGGAACAGCTAGTAGATGATAAATTATACTCTTCCAACTTACGCCGCACACAAACTAAGAACTTCTATATACATAATTCAGTCATCGTAGAAAAGCTTTTATATTACGATGACTGCATGTTTTGAAGATAAAGAAATTTAGAATTTAACCCGCTAATCTCTAAAACGGCTGGACCGATTTTGACGGGTCTTTTACTGGCAGACATTTAATGTAATAAGGGACGGCATGGGCTACTTTTATTATAGAAATACAGAAAATAAATAAGTTAAATAACATCGCTGATGGAGTCAAGGGCACAGCTAGTTAGAAATAAAAATATGAACGGTACGAAGTTATTAATTCATAATAAACTAGTTATCATAAATCCAAAACCATTTTTTTGTCTGTTTGACCAGTAAAAGCTAATGGACTTTAGGCTCATATTCTTAAAAGATATAATATAATTTAAACTTAAAATCCAAGTTATGATTTATAGGAGCTAATATCTTCTACTGAATAAAAACTAGATATTGACCATAACCATCCCTCCACAAAAATTGAGGACAGAACGGAGTCTGGTGCGCTTCTCACGATATCATCTGATAGAGAAACGGGATACGGTCAGGATGAGGAAGAAGAAAAGTTGTATGTATTAACTTTTACCTTGAATGCCAGCCACTCCTCACGCACCAGGTCCGTAAAGCTGACGGCGTTAGCAGCTGCCGCCAGGCAGAGCAGGAGAACTAAACTTTTCATATTGACTCTGCAAAAACATTATTCATAAAAAAACAGCCAAGTGCAAGTCGAATTCGCGCATTCCATACCATCATCATCTATGAAAAACGACAAAAAAACACATTTGTTTTATGGACCCATATATAATTATTTATTATGTTTTTAGTATTTGTTCTTATAGCGGAAAATGAGTTTTTTTCTTTGTATACGGAACCTTAAAAAAGGCGACTCAAGGCACCTATTCTAAAAGGATCTGTATGATGCTGACGAAGGATAAGGTTAGGTAGGTAGGTATATAACGATAAGTAAATTATGAAAGGCCTTAAGTTGTTTCCTTTCGAACGGCGAATTATATTGACCGTCAAAAATATGTTAGGCCCTCTGTAGTATGTGCCTTCCTTCCTAATGCCTTCCTTAATGTTTTCCTATGCTCTTGTTTCTTATTAAAAAAGAATCACATTTCCTGTGTACACATTGAGCGAGAACTTTATTTAACGATCTCGATTACTGTGCCGTTTTAGAAAGATTATTGTTTATACATCTCTAACAGGGGCGTGCAATCCATAGAGATATATACTCCACTAGCGGACGCCCGCGGCTTCGCCCGCGTGGATATCGGTTACCGCTGCAAAAAGCCTACTCAAGAAAGACATGG
>DVZL01008458.1:0-10238 GCA_018236625.1 Lasaia peninsularis | reverse complement strand
AAACTAAACTACGACCTTCTCCAGGTCAAATAGAGTAATTATTTTGTCCGTTTGGGGGTCGACTAGCCCTATACCCACTATGTCTCTCTAAGGGTCAAGAATTACCCAGACCCCACTATATCCGTCTTCCGTTCGTAAACTAGAGTTGGCCCCCTAGACTAGCAGGCGTAGACTAGGATTTTACTTTAAATAGTCTTTATATGTTCATGCTAAGGTTGGGCCTTAAGACTGAATCTACAACCATATATATATTTAAGACTAGTTGTACCTGCGACTTTATCCGCGTTTTTATCTTTTTTTATTTTATACATTTCTAAAATAAAAGTAGCCTAAGCTATTCCTAATTACACCAACTGTGTGCCAGTAAAAGTCCCGTCAACACCGGTCCAGCCGTTTCAGAGATTAGCGGGAACAAACAGATAGACAGACCAAAATCCTAATAAATATTATTTTGGTATATGTACCTTGTATCAAACCCATAGATTTAATAAAAAGCGGTCTTACCGCTAAGTAGCGATCTGTGTCGGACAACCCTTGCCAAAACAAAGATATTACAACATAATAATTATGTATACATATAATATTTTTAATCGCTCTATCTATTAAAAAATCGTACGTCGTTGTGTAGTTTTATCAATCTAAGCATACATAGGGACAGACGGAGCGAGATGCACATCCGTCTTGCGCTATCTAGTAATAGATCAAATAATAATAAATTTAAGATATAGACATGTAAAGTAGATTTTACTTACAAAATGAATCCTTAGTAAGACACCCCACCCCATATAATCCGATTACAATATGCTCTGGGTCTGTGGGTAGGGAAATCCTGTTATAAAATCAAACTAAACTAATAATTTGATTTTAGAAACTGTGACGTTCGAAAGATCTATACTTAATATTAGCTGGGCCCGCGACTGCGTCTGTGTTTTTATTTAATTACTCGCGGCCACGTAGATATCGCTTTCGCAAAAAGTACCCTTCGTGTATTTGACATAAATTGAAATAACTTCTTTATTTATTAACCGATTTAAATGAAATAAACACTACATGGTAAGTGAAAGCAATCGCAACATATTTCCGAAAACTGCAACTGCAACTGCATACAAATCGGTAGATCCGTTTCTAAGACACATACAGACAAAGTAAAAAAACAAAATGTTTTTTTAAATAAATTTTCCATGTAGGTACAGACAGCGATCAGTTAGTTTTATAATATGAATAGAGTTTATTTTATATATTTCTGAAATAAAAGTAGTCTAAGCTGCTCTTTATTATATTCTATGTCTGCCAGTGAAAATACCGTCAAAATAGGTCCAGTCGTTTCAGAGATTAGCGGTACAAACAGACAGACAAACGAAAATTCTAAAAACTACGATGTCGGTATTTATGTACCTTGTAAACATACATACCAATGCATTTAGTAAAAAGCGGTTATTTAAATATTACACACAGACACACCAATATTATTTATTTGTAGAGTTATTATGCTATGAGCATTTGATAAGTGTCATACTATATTTCCTCCTATCGTCAGTTTCGTACGTCAGTCTAGCAAATGTTATTGAGTTACGCTACATGCGGTAATTATCGTTCATACCAGAAATAGAAGTCTGTCCGATATGGCGACGGACTATCCTTCTGTCACATCACTGGACCCTACATCGTCGGCTAATCGTGGGTGCATATGTACCTCTGCTAAACCTTTCGGTGGTATGTGTGTGACGATATTTATTTATTTACTTATACTAACGAGAGTACAGAATTATTAAAAAATCAAATCCCAGGCGACGTATAGTTTTAGGGTTCTATACCCAAAGGGTAAAAAACGGAACCATGTTACTTAAAGACTTCGCTGCCGTAATGTCTTTCTGCTGCCGCTATAACGACAAATACTAAGAACACAATAAAATAGATATACATATAAATATTGCACCGATACAACTAACGCGATTTTTTGCAGCTTTTATAGAACCCTTTGAGTGTGAATCTGACTCGCACTTGGCTTGTTTTTTTTTTGGATACCTAAACTAAAAAAACTTTTAAGAACAAGTTGCTCTACCCGGGCCTCGTGCGTCACATACGCGCTACAAAGAGTTGGACACCGACTCTATGTAGCGTGTAGCTTATATTAGTTATGCATTTTATTTAAAAAAATATTTTAATTCTACAGACACTCCGATATCATTTATTTATATAGAAAACTAGCTGTGCGCGCGACTTCGGGTGCGTTTTTATTTAATTATTTTATTTTATACATTTCTAAAATAACATTCTTAAATAAAAGTACCCTAAGCTGTCTTATTTATTACATTAGCTGTCTGCCAGTAAAAATCCCGTCAAAATCGGTCGAGCCGTTTCTTGACAAAAATTCTAAAATATGTTGTTTTGGTATATACACCTTGTAAATATGCACTTAGTGCAAAGCACGTGCACTTAGTAAAAAGTAGTTATTTTAATATTACATACAGACACTCCTATTTTAGAAAATAGCATAAACTAATAGAGGGTGATAGAAATGCCAATACGTACATAATGTAGAACCTTTATCAGACTTCCACAGACACATGTCAGAACATTTGAAAGGCCTTTACAACCATAAGGGTTCAGTAGTTTCTATTGAAATCAATATCATGTAGGGGCGATTTCTAATTCACGAGCTTCGCATACGGAACGCTTGTCTATAATAACGATCTTGCTCGTATTTTTCCGCGATTTCATCCGGGGAGTTTAAAAAAAGTTCGAAGTAACTTCAAGTAAATTTTCTGATTTAAAAGAAAACATCTAGAAACCCAGGATTTGTGCCCGATATGGCTGGCGACGGACTTGCCACCTGTCACATCATGGGACCTAATGTCGTCGGCTAATCGTGGGTGTATAGTAACCTTGGCTACCCTTTCTGATATATGGGTGTGAATTATATTATATATTTTTTATTTATCTCGTCGGCGGCAGTGTTTTATTTTCCTAAATTCGTAATATTTTCTTAATGGAATGTCTGATTTGAGTAATTCAAAACTTTCTGTACAAGTGCCGCTTGCCTGTGGTCGGGCTGTTCGACCGTATGTGCCCGACTACTGGCTACCCTACTCTCCGGATCGGAACACGACAATGTCATTATGGCGGCCGGAATAGGTGAGGCGGTGGATCCCTACCCGGACGAGTTGCTGCACAGCACTTAACACCAGTAGTCCATGTTGGTAGTGACTCAGTTAACCTATGCTCGCCTCTTACAAGCTGCTGGTAGGAAAGCACTTGTTCTATTATCCACAGAGGACTCGGACTCACACAGGAAAAAAACAGTTTTGAATCTCAAATTATATATTTGGATGAGAATCAATACGAAGGTGTAAATGACCATGATGGTCTGATTTCTGTATTGATTGAATTTTTTGATTGATATGGATTGAGTTTTCAAATTTAAAATGTTTTTTTAGTGATATTATACAATCGTTGCTATAGAATCGCGAAGTTTTTCATAGATATTGATGTTCTCCAATATTGTAAACATTTATTTGTTCTCTAACCAATTATTTACGCAGCGTATGCGATAAAAAATATTTTAAGCAAAAATGTTTAACACAGTAGTTCGCAATTCAGAAGTTTTAACAAGGATTCCTAATTTCTTCCAGTCGAAATCTCTTCCACGGAACCCTCTTGAGCAAACGGGATAAAAAGCAGCCTATAACTTACCTTGGAACACAGGCCATCTGCTACGCAAATTTTGTCACGATCGGTTCAGTAGTTTTAGCATGAATCGCGACCGGTATACCGACAGACAGTCAAACATTAAAAAAAAACGAGTTCTAGTGTTTATTCGCCTGTACCTATTTTTTAATATCTTCAACGTACATAATTCACTCTTCTACAGTGTTATTATATGTATTCATAATGCGTATTTTTGATTGATTAAAGGACAAAATATTGAAATTGAAGTCTGCTTTTGTAGTTTCAACTGCGTTACTACTAAGAAGATATTATACGAGAGACATCGAACCAGCCTGCCTTAGCGAGTGTTTATTGATTACATATTCCTCACGATAAACTGTTCTACAATTAACTTCGAGACGAAAATAGTTCACACAGAAGCTGGGCGAAGCTCGGATTTTGTATTGATTTTGAATTTTCCACGAGCGATTTCTCTCGGATTGAGGTTAGGGGCCGCACTAAAAATAAATTTCGAAAACTAGAAACGGGGAAACTCCTCTGTTCGAGTTTTTGGTTAAGTCTTGCCCTGAGGTTGATACGTAAATGGAGAAACGTAAGACAATAAATGATTGGCTAATCGTGGGTGTATATCTACCTCTGCTTACTATTTTGGTGCCCATCATGTACAGTCGACGGGCGGTGCGCGTCAGTAACTGCGACACAGTCCCACGACTTCTGCGGTTGCTATCGTACTGTGTTTGTTTTTGTAAACTTGTATAGTTTAAAATAAAACTGATTCTTATTCTAATAAAAAAACGACATACAAACATGTGAACTAAGTAATAGAAGGCATCATCGGTAACGATTAGTTGCCAATACGACGCCGGCTTTAAAAATATTATGAAAGCTATTTTAACGAAATTGGATTACCTAATGATAAGAAATACATCTAGACTGAATAGAGGCCAAAAAAGAAAATTCAGGCTGGGGTTGGCAATGAGTTGAGGTGAAAAGTAAATACAAGCTCCGACCCTCTAAATCGAAACACAACAGTGGCGAGCAATAACTCAATG
The DNA here is from genome assembly GCA_018236625.1 of Lasaia peninsularis. Classification (NCBI taxonomy): domain Eukaryota; kingdom Metazoa; phylum Arthropoda; class Insecta; order Lepidoptera; family Riodinidae; genus Lasaia; species Lasaia peninsularis. The sequence continues at coordinate 5,517 of DVZL01008458.1, read as the reverse complement.
GCGGTACGACGATCTCCCAGAAAATCCCTATCTGACGTGAACTCTTTCGGCGAGCCACAGAAACCCACCCTCCCCCCAATAACCAGAATGCAGCACCAGGTCCAGATTGGGTCTCCCGAGAGACAGCCCCTGGTGTTGGCGTTTTAGATAATCCCACCCAGTCAAATAATGATTTCTCGGGCTGAGCACTCTGCTCTCCTACAAAGTTCGGTAAAGTTATAAAATAGTCACGTGGTTTGGCAACAATTTAGTCATTTTAAAAGAAATGACGACAAGGATGTGTAAGACGAATGATATGGTGCATGGCAATTCGGGCGAATTCATCAAAGGTCTGTAGCATCTAAAGTGATGCTGAAGTTAGATACAAGCCGAAGATTGCCTCTTATAAAACGCATGCTGAAGGAATAATGGGGGGCAATGGGTGGCATTTATCACTTACCACTGCAACATCAATATGCTTATCAATGTCCTAAAAAGGACCTTGACGATTTACTTAAAAGGGACTCAATTCATATGTCTGATCCGTACAAAAAAATAATAAGTTTTTAAAAAACAATCATTTTGAGTAGGCTATGAAAAGACAGTCATGGGAATTTTTTACGCCATTTAAAACAAAAACCTTGAAACAATTGAAAATACGAACATAGCAACGAGATGCCATAAAATAATCTTGGAATATTTATATTTATGTGGTAAATATTTTAGGGTCTGAAGCAAACTATTATTTCCCTGACCCATACATTAGTTTTGTGACAACTACATTTTATTGCATACATATTCTGCAATATTACAATATACTTTTTTGTATAATTTAGATTTGATCCATTTTTTTAATTACTAGGAGATTAACCTGGAGGTCACCTTCCTTCCTTTCTTGTTAGTGGCAAAAATGTCCAGCTTTTTAATTCAACAACATCCATCCATTCTAATATTATATACTATACATATTCATGCTTGTGACAGAAACCAAGTTGAACAGCCTTTGTATCATCTGCTGTTAAGTATATGAAGGCTGCCATATATTGAATGTTTCTATTAAACGTCTGCTAGTTCCTATTTCTAGTAACAATCAATGCCATTTCCCATTCAATAAACATCTTAAAAACCAACAATGTTTAAAAAGCAACACGTTCATAGAGCTATAACAAAAATCCAACATGTCTTACCGTAAATTTTTCTGGTGAACTGAAGTCCTCGTCAAGATAGATTCTAATTTTATCATAGAGCCTCAGCTCGGGGCATTCACATAGTCTTTGAACAAAGTCTTGTACATACTGCATTGATTTTTCATATGCCTTCCCACCAACTTCTTGTAAATGGAGAGCTATGAACTTTGGATCCATCCTGGCAACTGCTTGTAGGAACTCTGATGTCCATATTGGGAGCATTTCAGTTGGCTGAAAAAAATAATTATACATATGTCAAGAATGGTATGTGTCTACAACTACTCTTATATTGTTTGTATATCAGACTGTTACATAATATTTCGGGTTTGGTTTAAATAAAATACTGGTAAATAAATTATGGCTTTTATTGTTTCGCTCCAATGTCCTGGGCAAGTATCAAAGTTTTTATACAAAAAACCTAAGCATTAAATATCTATTGAAGCACTTTTTATTTGTATTTTTTTATACACTAAGGTGTTGGAAGAGACAAAAATGCCTTACGAATCGCACGGTCACGGAGCACCACGAATCAAGGTGATAGCGATGTCCTAATGTGAAACTCAGCGGCAGGATCAAACCAAATACTCTTCCGATCATATCCCGTGGTAAACAGATATCTCTACGCAACTCTAAAGAGTCAAGTCGTCAACGATTCGACATAATATTACTAAGTGACATAACTACAAATTTCATTAAACTCATAGATAAAGGAACAATGAGATGAATCAATCTATCAATGTTAATTTTATACTAACGACTCGCCCAAGATTCATAGGGGCATATCAGCATGTGATAAACATATAAACCTTTTTCTTCCTTTCTATCACTACATAGTGCAAAACAGTGGTGGATCAAATAAAATGAAATTTAAAATATAGACAACTATAACATTAAGGGTTATTATGATGAGATGAATTAAATTTAGGTTTTTTTAAGTGTTATCACTTAAAATTAGTCAAATGTAATATGGACTAAATGATGGTATGAGAGAGCTGTAGCCTACAAAAACCATAGTTATAGATGTCTAACTATCCTAAAACTGGGGTGTTAGACCTAATGTGCAAATTAGAGCAGATAAACTTTTCATAATTTGATTAAGTTGATAAGAAGTAGAATTTTTTAGTCAAAAACTAGTAATATCAAAGTATTTAGCATTTCCCTTGACATTCAATCTATCTTGAAAATAGTAGTAGTTTCTTCCAAACATATTTTAAAATATGTATTTATTCTATATACTGACATTGATCAATTACAGATTAAAATATGAATTAATATACTCAATAATAACAACTGAAAATGTCAAGGACAATTCTGAGCTCAAAACAATTTAGTTTTTAGTAATTGAGTTTACTATTTAGGTACATAGACTACTGGATCACTTTAGATTGGGTTTATACAATGTGATGAATATTGGTCCAATATAAAATCTAAAAATCTAAGCAATGCTACAAAATATCACTTAAGAAATGGATATTCATTGTTTAACCTATGTAGCCAAATAGAAAAACTTTAAGCTTGGACAAATTCCATTTCGTCAGTAAGCTGATGAACAGTTCTGTTGTGGATTTTTACTGTTGTAGGTTGTAAAATAAATAAAAAGGCAATTAAATAAATACTTATGTAAGACAACTTGAAACAGGTTTTTAATTTTACTTAGACAAAACTTAATAGAGATATTCTTACTACCTAATTGAAAAATATTGATTACGTACATTTTTAAAAGTTCTAAGGAAACAGGCTAAAAGTAGATAACTAAGTGCCAAATATTAATTATGAATAATTATATTAGTAATAAATAAGTGTTAATTACTACTTATTTTAAAGATCTTACCTCTTCAAATATAGATCCGACATTCGCGGTTACCAATAACAACGGTACTTTGTCTGAACCCATTTTTTTGAACTTCAACATACCGAAAACGTATCAAAAAACAATTTTGCTTAATCCAGAATGATTGCAGGGCGCTATTCAGCCGGAAAAGGGCGGAACCCGCGCTTATACGCCCTACATTGAAACACCACTGTTATCATTATTATGGTTGCGATTACTAATTTTTCCAAGCAATGTTTCGTATCGTATTTTAATTATTACTGATATCGCGAAATCACCCTCCTCGCCCTTTGAAGTTTTTGACATTTCTAAAGACATGAATGGAGTACGATCCGTTATACAAATTACAATGACAAGATGAAAACCTACATCTGTATAGAAATTACATCAATAATTTCATACAATATTTTTGTAAATAATCTATTCCAAAATTATAAGCTAAATATAGAGAATAAACTGAAATTTGATAACACGTTTACTATACTTATGAGGAAAAATCAACTACGATCAATTTTGGCGGGCTTATTTTCGTGTAATGGAATGTAAATTTCGATAACAAAACTCTTCGATGTTGTTGACCAATGACGTCGACTCCAGTTTTACGTCACGCCCTGTTTTCAGGGACGTACTTGCTTATTTTTATCGTTAACGTAAATAAATAAGGAATTAAATCGAAGGTTAATAAAAATTATATGTCTACTGTCTACTGAAGACGAGATCATTCGTCAATGTGCGTAAGTCTGTAAGAATTACAATATGTATTAATTTCCATCTACGTATATAAGTAGATGTGCGTAAATCTTTACATTAATAAAAAAGTCATTTATGAACCCATCGCAGAAGACTACACTATTTAAATCTTCAAAACAGGTGTAATTTTTGATAAAAAAAATAAAGCCATATTAGCTTTACAATGCACCTCTGTTGCCGTTCGTACTGCACATGTGCGATCTGTATTCAGTTCCTAACCTGCTGTGCGTAATAATTTAAAATGGAAATCGATTACATTGTTTCTATTCTGGTGAATTAGGTCGGGATTGTCCCCTGACGTTGATTCGAAATAGGTAAAAAATGCTTCCGAGAACACTAACATTTGGGCTTGCAGTTTTTTTCCTGCTTATATATCTACGTATCTCATACGTACAAATGACTAAATCCTTGACCGACGGGATGTTTATTTTTGTTTTCAGGCAATGTTGCTGTCATTACTCCTTTTGCTATTTACGGGCACGGCACTAGGCCATATTTACAATGCGGTGGAAACAGAGATGTTTGCTATACCGATAAGCCCGAATTTATTTAATTGGACCTACCAAGGCAAGTACATTTTTTTAATTTATATTTTTTGTATCAGTATAAATATGTAGTAGCAAGTGGCAACGGAATATCATATTTTTATCTATAATATTTGGAAGATAAAAATAGGCAACTAGCTGACCCGGCAAACGTTGTTTTGCCTTATAAATTAATTACTAAAATGGCCAACGTTATTTTGCCTTATAAATTAATTACTAAAATGGCCAAAAAAATAGGGGTTAGTGATAAAAAAGTAAAAATTTTGGGTTGTATGTATTTTCGTAGGTACAAAAAAATTAGGGTTGGACCACCCTTAACATTTAGGGGTATGAAAAATAGATATTGGCCGATTCTCAGACCTACTGAATATGCTCACAAAATTTCATTAGAATCGGTCGAGCCATTTCGGAGGATTTCAATTACGCACCCTGTGACACGAGAATTTTATATAATTTTTGTTTGGTTTTTGCAACTACAACTCGATATGAAAGATTTTGATTTGTGTCAGTATCGTTTTGATGATACATATCGCACCCTTAGAATTAAAGTCACCGAATCCAAAAAAAATGCAATTTACGAAAGAGCAAGAAAGTTTTCAAAAATTATAGGTACTATTAGATTGATATCTCTCTCGTGTTCCGTCGCAAACGATTGATTTTAACCAACTTTATGAATTTATATGTACACAATTACTATACCACTTTATATTTAGATATAGTAAAATATTAATGTCGAGTGTTACAGGAATTTTGAGTTAAGCCACTTTCATTCTAAGGGTGCGTTCTGTACTTATGTTTATTTATCTGATGCTAATAAAAATTAACTATATGGTTTCCAGGTCCTTTGTGTAGAATAGACCAACTGCCTTCCCACCAGGCAGCTCAGGTATTGAGGATAGGTCGTTGTTAGGAGTGTAATCTCCAAATATAGATTCATCTTTTTTACAGTCTCGCAGATCTTGAATAAAATCCCACCGACGACAAAACAGAAGAATTTATTTATTCGACTGAATGTTTTACGAACGTACCGAAAAGGTAAAAGTGAAAAACCTTATTACCAATTTCTGTCACCGTCTCCTAAAAGCTTTTACTTCGCTCAAATCGGTATATCAAATCTTTAAATGCTGTAAAATTGTAAAAATATCGACTTCAAATTCAAATTCAAAAGTTATTCGTTGGCCAAGTAGCTAACGTACATTTCCGTCGGGGACAGGCATTTGTGTGA
>DVZL01008457.1:0-10238 GCA_018236625.1 Lasaia peninsularis | reverse complement strand
CTGCCCTTTGAAAGTTGTCTGTATTATTAAAATAATTCACGCGGGCGAAGCCGCGGGCGGACAGCTAGTATAGAATATTTTATTTCACACAGACTTTACAAGCGATTCTTGTGACGTATCTATATATCTCATAAATTTGCCACCGGATCGGAACGTGGCCACTGAACTGAAAGAAACTTAGCGTGCTTGTTTTCTTTTTTATTTTCTAAATATTATGTCCCAATAAAAGAGATTGAAACAGGAGCAATAATTAATCCCAAACAGTTTTATCATCTACATATTCTGCAATAATATAGTAAATAGTAACCTTTTTAAATCATTTAGATTTAACACACTTTTCATACTTATTGAAATGTAGATCTTTTATATGGTAGATTTTTGCGTATAATTATTACCAATTCTCATTTTTGTAACGTAACAATAAGTTATTATTATTATCGATCGATATAAAATTATCCTCCAAATACCATCACCGATAATCAAATGTGGTCGTTTCTTATTTACTGTCCAAGAAGTCTATGGCTTTTGGGCTTGACGGAAACAGAAAGTGGTAACGTTGTTTATTACAGCGAAAGGAAAGTTGCAACTTTCTACCTGAAGTATAAAAAAAGTTTTACCAACAGGCTGTAGCAAGAATTATGAACAAAGTCGCGGTACAGCTAGTAGTAAATAACAGCATTCCGAAGCGTTCATGTAAGGTTGTAGCGGCCATCCAGCATCTAACGCGTAATATGTTCTCATATATAAGGAATTTGCTACCATAAAGGCTGTGTTCCACCTACGTGCGCCCGCGCTTGTCGTGTTTGGCCCTAACCTATTACAACATAGATTAAGGAATATACAGAAGCTTCATTATTGTCTGCAATTTAGAAAGAATGCCTATATATTGTTTTAATTATGACTAGGACGACAACAGAACTACACTTAAATAATAACATTTCTAATTTCATCTAGTTGAGTTTTGTAATCTATTAACATGGAAAAGTATTTTTAAAGAAATGCTGTTTTAAACTCAGTATTGAGTACTAAGTAGTGATTGTTAAAATATGTAAATAACAAACAGAAACAGAGACCAGAATTACAAATAAAAGTAATTTGTGTGTCTCTGTGACCATTTTGTATTTTTTTAAATCTTTTATACACGTAATATATTATCTACTTTATCAATTAACCACCTCGTTGGTCGAAGGGTTAATATTTGTACGCAGATATTTATGTTTCCGGGCCTATGTGCTTATTAAATTTATTCCGTTATATATTTAAATATTTCTATGTATTAGTATCATTGACTAACACCCATAACACAGACATATAATCTGATTTCTTTAGGGTTACATCAAGTTGTCTAATTAGTCTAAATTTTATGGAGAGACAGATGATATTGTAAATTATATTAAGCAAGACTTTCGTATACAATACACACAGATCCAGTACATCAGTCTTTTGAAATTATAAACGTCAATGCTCTAGGAATACACTCGATCAATTGATTCGCAGTTTATTACAAATTCTGGCATTTAATTGGTCGAGGATGGTGCTAGATCACTGACGTCACTATTTTCTTGATGAAGGCAATACCGATCGGTGTAATTTTACTCATAATTTGTACTCTCGAGACAAAGATAAATATAATTTCCATATCAAATTGTAACAGTTTTTTTCATTTCATTGGCCAATTTAATATTGTTGGCCAAAATTGAGAGAAATAAATGTATATATTTATTTCTTAATTGGAATTCTGAGCTTTCTATAATTTTATTTGTCTGTAAACGTATATTGAAGTAAACAAAACAGATGTCAGAATTGATTAAATGGTGCCATGTAATTATATGGTTCCTTAGTAGGTCGTGGGCGGTGAGACATGGGTACACCTTAGAGGGTCTTGTAGAGCCCGCGCTGTTGATATACAGTTTAGTGTTTAAGTTTGAGTCAACAAACAGATGTCAGATTGATTAAGTGTTGGTACTTTAGCACATAGTAGGTGGTAAGACCTTAGAGAACACTTAAGAACTTGCGATACTGAATCCAATTTATAGAGTAGTTTTTACTTCTTAAATAAACACAGATATTGTGTCAGAATTCATTAATTTATTCAAGTAATTATATGAAATTTTAGTGAACTATGAGGTGTTAACATTATGAAGATCGCAGGAACCCGCTGGATGCAGGCTGCTTTTGATCGGTCCAATTGGAAGTCGTTGGGGGAGGCCTATGTTCAGCAGTGGACGTCCTATGGCTGAAATGATGATGATGATGATGATGATGACGTGTTAAGAATATATACATATACTGTATTGTAACAGTATTTATATTAACGTAATTTAAATATTCGTGATATGAAATTTATTTTGGAAATATCTATTGTCCTCTCGGTAAAATGAACCAGAAGTGGAAAATGAGACGACGCTTATTTTAAGCTACTTTTTTCAATTGTGAGGATGTATGCAGGCACAAGACACACTGTTGATGTTCAAATACTAAAATGCTTTTATAATAGTGGTGCAATTAGACTGACTTTTTAATCACATATCAGTTTACAGATAGCACTAGTTTATTAAAGTATTTGACATATTTTGATTAATTTTTGTCCGTGTTAGTCCGGGTCGTTTTTGTAGAGTAGACCATCTGCCTTTCTACCAGGCAGCTCGTAAGAGGCGAGCATAGATTAATCAAGGTCATTGCCAGCAAGACCACTGCTATTAGAGTACTGTGCAGCAACTCGCCCGGGTAGGGATCCACCGCCTTACCATTCCTACCACCATGACAATGTCGTGTTCCGGTCCGGAAAGTAGGGTAGCCAGTAGACTTGCACACCAGGCCTAACACCCCGACCACAGGACAGCGAAACGCCTATAACAACTATGGTATTTTTAGGCCATGTTTGTCTCCTACCATCAAAAGAGCCGTGTGCTTGTTAATTCCATAAAAAATGATTTTATTATCTTACTTTAAGTCTCTATCAATTCAAAATGATTAATAGCAATTAAGATTTTGATTTTGCAATTGCAAAGTTTAAACGAATACATAAAAGTAAATGCTTCTAAATACACAACTATAAATATATACAGGTATATAATTAACTTGCACTCTAGACTATTATGACGCTCTAGGTTTAAAATGAACACTTAATTTGTTAAACACATTAAGTAAATGCAATTGTTTACAAATGAACAGCGGCGAGGCTGCGCAGGGCTGCTCAGGCTGTAATTAGCGATTATTGACGGTGTTGCCGGATGTAGGGCGCGCCAGGGCTCGGCCCTTTCTATATTCATTGGCATAATCCAGCTTTGATCTGAATAAACTTCAAATTATTTAATCGCAAAGAAAACTGCACATACTGTCGACGCGGACGTTACCAAAAAGTACGAGAGTAATTAATTATAATGGATATTGTTCGCGTTCAGATGTTCGTGACGTCATTAACGGCATTGTTCGCGACCAATCCAACCCTTTGATGATGTCACTATTTTTTGGAAAACAAATTAAATATATTTCAAAAAAGTTGGTGTAAAATAGTTTTCGGAAAAAGAACTTAAATTTACACAAAATAAATTTCTGAACGCACACGTACTTAAATGTTAAACATTTGTCATTATTTCTGTACGGATGCATAAATATTTGAGGAACTTCTAAGTATCTGATTAATGCACATAATACTTACAGACAATAAATGTCAATAATTACTTACAGTATTTGACAAGATGGACAACAAATGTTTTTAAGATGTGTTTTGCTATTCGGGGCGAAGACAAATCAAAGGGATCAAAAACCATGAAAATTGGTCCAGCAGATCTCGAGTTGTAAGTGTTGTAACAAACCCGTCTTTTTTATATATGTAGAAGATGTACAGAATTTACTCTTCTGCAGTTTTATCGTACTACTACTATTACTACTACTACTACTACTACTAGTACTACTACTACTTGCCCGCGTCTACGACAGCGTATCACTTATCCAACCCTCTTGAGGGTTAAATATGGCTTGAGATCCTCTCTGAGTGGGTCGAAAAGAATGTGTGAATGTGTGAAAAAATATTAGTGATTGTAATGATTTTCTGTTCGTCATGTTTTGTCTTTAAGTTTTGTTTTTCTGTATATCACATATATATAATATGTCACCAAACTTGACCAGCTTGCCAATAAAGGTTTACCACTGACCACTGTGTCCGGAACTGGTGGTCGATTGTCAATGTTCGGGTGAGACGAGTTAGGGCGTTGTTCAGCCAGGATGTGGTCAATACTCGCTGCTAAACACCATAATGTTTTCTAAATCGATGGGGACACACGGAACTTTACTTCAGAAAGCATTACTTTTATAAGTTACTGACTCATGAAAGAGCTATGATGAAATATACATATTTTTGATATAAGTTAGTTATGAAATATAGGTTCATAATGTCTATTTCGACGTTTTTATACTAGATAATATAGCAAATAGGCACACAGGTCTCCTGATCGTAAGAGACAGCCGTAGCCTATAGACATCATAGATTTTGTAGGCGCTGTCTTGTGGCCGGGGTGTTAGGACTGATGTGCAAGTATACCTCCTCCGGATCACAACACGATAATGTCATTATGACGGTAAGAATAGCTAAGGCAGTGGATTCCTACCTGGGCGAGTTGCTGCACAGCACTCTCTCACCAGTGGTCATGTTGGCAATGACATATGCTAACTTGTGCTCGCCTCTTACGAGCTGCCTGGTAGAAAGGCAAATGGTTTATTCTACAAGAGAACCCGGACCAACATGGGGAAAAAGAACAGGGGGAAGGACAAGGGACTCTATAGTATATCTCTAACTGTCTGTGTTGAAGAAGTCTTGCCATATCAGTTCAATATCATGACGATTGCTCTAATCGCTTAATAAATATAAAAAAAAACTTTTGAAGGCGACCAAAATAGGGAAAATATGAAGCTCCATTATACTTACCTCCATGCTTAGCTCCATGATACCATAACGGGACTCACAATAACTACTACCCTAAAATAAGCCGAAGATAGAGTAGTGTGGAAAAAGCTAGTCAGATAATCGATAGAAGCATTTTAGGACGGGCACGACCTTCAGCAATGAAGAATACGATTAAGAAGAAGATTATAGTTGTATAGTGTTGTCTGAGCACGCTGACCGTGTGTCTCGTTCGTCTTAACTGTGTACTCGCACTAAACACGTAATAGCAACAAATATATATAAACAAAATATGTAAACAAAGCTGCAATTGACTCCGCGTCCAGGATGTCGTAAACTTTCCTTATAGCCGCAATTAAAAGACCACCGACGCGAGAAAAATACACGTTTAGTTGTAGTTTTACATCATCTTCCTTCTATTTTTGTATGAATTATATTTAAAACTCTTTTTACATTCTTTTAAATGTGAAAATATTATTGTACTTCCGGTATTCCCACTTAAAAAAGGTTTGTTGACTGAAACAGTTAGTTATGCGAAAGCCAGGATCGTATTACATATTATTATGTATGCATAATCTTTTTTTATCTCATTTTTTTCAATTTGCTTGATGGATTTTGTAATTTATTTCTAACCCACAACTTAGTAGTATCAAATAGTTTTCAAAATACTGTACGTTGAATATCAAAAGAAAGATACATAAGGATTCCCAAACGGTATATACGAGTATATCTCAATATCTATATTTTTGTTACCCTTTATACAATACTATTTTGTTTATTTGTAATTTTTGTTATCATACCGTGGAGATTCTAGCCTATGAGAACAAATCCTTCCAATTTTTTCAATATTTTTTGGACATTATTTTTTAGTTTTAGAAAACCAATACCTTTTATTTCCAGAAAAATTGAATCTGTGATCAACAGCTGCGTAATTTTACCTTTACGGATGTAATGGGAAAGAATTTATAAAAAATAAAAAAGCTGTATAAAGTAGACTTCAACTTTATAATGACGTCATCAACTTTATTTTTTCCTTATGTCAAAGAGTATTTAGCCAAATGCTAAAAAATTTTGCCATATACATGATCATGTTGCAAGCATACAAAAAGATACAAGAAAACACATAGACGAATTCAGAACCTCTTCCTTTTTCAAGTCGATAAACATTTAAAATATTTTTTTAATCACTTCAGTTAATTAAGGTCGGAAAATTTAGAGGAAAAATTTAATTTTATACTTATTTAGGTTACAAAAAACTTGCCTACAGTTAATTAACATCGAGTAACTCATTATAGTTTTTTTGGAAGAAAGAGATTTCCGGCTTCAGTCAGTTTATTATAATTTTTTTTGCAACATGCACATATCATCAAACTAATAAACTGTAATAGGTAAATTAGCGCAAGTGAAGTGGCGCACGAGCGAGCGCACTGCATACATTTATTTGATGACACTCGTGAAAATAACGGTGAAAACATCACGCAGTAAAATTCAGGATTCCAGGAAATTTTACTTTTTCGGAATTCAAATTAAAGTTCGACTATGGATGTGAAAATCCGTTATATATGGTACTTACGACCTTGTGTACGAAAATTCTTAAGTTATATAGATGAATATCTGAAAAAGCAGCCGATGTGACAAAAAAGGGACACTATTACGCCACAGAACTTGTTTCAATTGAAGAAATGTTCTATTTTAGTAGTTTATGGACTATGGTAGACAGGGTTAAAATAAGTCGAGTGTACAAAAATGATTACAAATAATAAGATAATTACTTTAATAAATAAATAAATATAAATTATCTATCAAAATATTTGCACACCACATTGTGGTAGAATATGTTGGTATAATTAAAAACTTTTAACACACATATTCGGCAAATAAATAATTTTCATCCCATTTCATTTTATCTCTCATAACACCTCCACTGCAAAAAAAATAAGCTCAGCAATTAGCTGATATTTGTCTTATGTTTTAAACGCTTTCATTTGAATAAAAGTTCAAGTTAAATTTGAATACCTCTTTGGTTGAGTACATCTACTAAATGCTAACGTCCACATTCGAAGCTGGGGTTCGATCTCTGACAATTTAGGCATATGTGGGACGAAAATAAGTACCTGGTCTGGGAGTTTACTACATGTTTTACTATTATCTAAGTGTTTTTGTATATTAGTATCATTAACTAACGTTCTTGACACGAGCTTGTATTTTCGTAACTTTGTGGTCAGATTAATTCATGTAATTGTTCAGAGATACTATTTAATTTATTGAAAAAATAAATAAAAAGTTTTTCTCCGATTCTTTTGTCATATTTATACTCGTATTATTATAAAACCTAGACAAATGTAGTTTAAAAATAACATCATTTTACTTTTTAATGAACTGTACTACCGTTGCGAGTATATTCTTATATTACACTCCAAATTCGGTATTTCATTAACGAAGTAATCAAGAGTTCTTGAAAATTTTTGAAGCGCTTGACGTTAAATCAATTAACCGTAGACCTCTCTCGTAGCAGCCGTAGCAGGCAAGAGCGAGCCTCCCTCTCCAACGGGATCAAATGTAATTTGTACGTATGTGAATATTCATCAATTTCATTATAATACGATCTGATTTACGAATTTAGCATGAAAAACGAATTATCCGTAATTCAGTCTTTGAGTAACCAATATCTATCCGAATATTTCTAAATTAAAATTTTCTAAATTAGGAGTATGTTTATTGGATTTGTTAGAACCTATTTTGTATTATATCAGGTTATCGCTATCTTCTTTCAATGAAAGTAAAACAAAGAGATAAAATAAGTGACAATTCTTAAGACGTTTTTTCAATCTACGACTTGAAATGAATCGAATAAGTCATTGAAATTTATATAAAATAAAACTGTGAAAGAGTTAATTCTGTACATTATAGATTTTTTAAAAATAGGCCTAGCTGACTAAAAAGAGACTAAAAAGACTAGACTAAAAAGAGGCAACAGTACACATTTTCTATTTTTTTTTAGATTTTATATCTGTCTGCCTGTGTCCCATTCGATTCTTTTTTTTTATAGTATAAGTCAGCGAACAGGCACTCGGGTCTCCTGATGGTAAGAGACAACCGTGGCCTACAGACACCATAGATGTTGTAGGTGCGCCGCTGCCCTGTAATCGGGCTGTTAGACCTTATGTGCAAGTCTACCGGTTACCTTACCCTCCGGACCCGAACACGACAATGTGTCATTATGGCGGCAGGAATAGGTAAGGCGGTGGATCCCTACCCGGGCGAGTTGCTGCACAGCACTCCACCACCACCTAGTCAATGTCACGGTGTTGGTGACAATAGAACCTGTGATCACCTCTTACGAGCTGCCTGGGTGGAAGGCAGTTGGCCTTTTCTACAACGGAACCCGGACCATCACGGGGAAAACCAACACTAGCTAAAACTGCTGCCGATCGTGACGAAATTCGGCTTGTTCTTTATTCCGATGTAGGTTGTACGCTACGTACAGGAGAAAAAGCAGAAATCTAAATTTGGCTATAATTCCAAAACAAGCAGTACGATTTCTATGTGTGTTTTTTAATGAAACATAGTTTACAGACTATACCATATTCTTTTCAATTCGTAAGTTTTGTATTTCATACATTACAGACATAACAACTCTCACTATAAATAATTGAACTCCCATAGTGAGTTGAAGCCAGTAGGTAATGTACGGAGATCTTTGAATGTATTATAGACTACACAAGTTTTGGGTGGCGGGTTTGGTATTTGGGTTTTATCTTGTTCATTGAAGGGGTTTCTGTAGAAGAAAGGATAAATTTGAAATAAAAACTTGTTATAATTTATACATTTCTGATTTTATTTATATATTTTTATATATATTTTTTTAGAATATGCATATGATTTAGATGTGACCCAAGAAAATTACGTGAAATCTTTATTACTAAAGAAATATACCCACATAAATATTTGTGCCACTTAATTCTTTAAAAGTATTTTGAAAAGTTCCAAATTTCGAAAACGCAACGCCATGCCGTAACGTCACGGTCCAATGTCAACGTCATGTTAATAGATATCCTTATATTTGCATCTTTGGGCATAATATGAAAATTTTCGCACATAGGGACAATACAATATTACTATATATATTTGTACATATAGTGAAATGAATTTAGTGAAGTTTAATAACACTGACAAATTATTGTTCTCAATTCTCAGTAAGCGCGCTAAAATGGCGGTGTTTAAATCATCCGAAAATTATGATAGTTTGGATAATTTTTAGCTTATTTATTTTACAAGTGTTATATAATTACTATATTAATATTAGTGTTATTAAAAAAACATGCATATTCCTTATGGCTTCAGGATTATAGCCCACGCGGACAAAGTCGCGGGCAATAATTAGTGGCTGACACGATCTGTCATTCGACAAAACAAAAAGGATTGTTTATATTCAAAAACAATCCTTTTTGTTTTTTTTTATGTAAAAAAAGATAGCAAGAATTAAGAAACACACTGTTATACTTTTACGCCTAAACCACAGAACTGACGTTAATGAAATTTGATGAGATAGGCTTGACCATTATCTATAGGCGCCATTGTCCAACGTAAAACTATGAAACTTTATATTTAGATTGTTTGTTTGTTAGTATCACACAGGCGGAGCCGAGGACAACAGCTAGTATAGTAATACGTTGGATAAAGTGATTAGTAACCGCCAGAGGGCAGCTCGCGAGGGGCGGTAATATATTTAACGGCATTTACCATACATTAGCGAGTGTAGGATTAGCCCCGGGGCTATCTCATACGGGGACGATGTGAGCAATTACTTCTACTTCACCTAACTCCAACTAATTGATAGTATTAAACTGCTTCTGCTCAGACTGGATGTTCGGTTCAAGTTAACTCTTGGATCATTTCCAAAATAAGGTTTGAAAATTGGCATAGGACAGGCCATTTATTATTGGCCTTTATTTTTGTGAAAGCACATGTGTTCGTTTCTATCCGTAGCGTTTCTATATTAGATTATATCCGCTGAGCTACCTAATCTAGGAAATTTTTTGTTTTAGTTGTTCAGGTTGCCAGTTTTTTAATGACTGCCCCTTAACCTCTGCAACCACGAAGCAAGAAAAAAAAAGTACCTTCACGCCTATTATCCCCGAAGGGGTAGGCAGAGGTGTACTGGTATATCCACTACTCCTAAGTCCAGTAGATATACAAGAACACACCCACAATTAGCCAAGGTACTAAGGCCCTGATGTGATAGGTGTCAAGCCTATCGCCACTTCGGGCACATGCCAATCTCGGGCAATGTAATGCTTATTCAGAAAAATCTGAAAAACATTTAAGAAAAGTT
>DVZL01008456.1:0-10238 GCA_018236625.1 Lasaia peninsularis | reverse complement strand
GTTAAAGGCAAGAAAACGGTTTCCGAACCTTCACGTGAGTGTGTAGGACAGGAAACCAATTCCCTAACCTTAACACTGTTACAACTAAAACCTAACAAATAATGTCTGTGAAAACTGGAATCCACAAATTAACAAGAAAGTGCACAAAAACTATGTAACAATTGCAAAATTGCTTTCGGCCTTAAAGGAAGATGCCACTACGTATAAAATTAAGTTACAATGTGGTTCCAATAAAAGAAAACAATCAGAAATAGATAGGAACGAACTTATATTAAACACACAAATGCAGCTGATACAAGGACACATTCCTATTGGTCATTTTTTGGAAATCCTACGCTAACGTGTAAACTTATGGAATAAGAAATTGTTAAAAACACAACAATTATTAGGTAATCATAATTAAATACATTTTTTACTAAATATCATTTCAATCGAATAAAAAATAATCGTTTAACCAGTGGCTTCTCAAAATAATAACTTTATAAAACCATAGATTAGCAAACAGTTTCTTAAAGAGCAGTGTGAAGGTTAGTCTACATCATTAGTGGGAACGTACGGAAAAAAGCACTTGAATGTAAACAGTATTAAGGTGCGGAAATTCTATTCCTATCCATCATACTAATGTGAAGGTTAGTAAACTTATTTCTTAACCATCACACCAGTGTGACAGAGCGGTGTGAAGGTTAGTCTGGCCCGAATTGAAGTACATGGCCTTTGGCCAACTCATACATCTAATGTCTGCTTTATATTATTTCATATCAGCTTCGTCCGCATTTTTATTCATTTATAAATTAAAAGTAGCCTAAGCCATTTCCTGTTACATTAGCTGTCTGCCAGTGAAAGTTCCATCAAAATCGGGCTAGCCGTTTCAGAGATTAGCGGGTGCAAACAGACAGACAAAAATTCTAAAAAATGTTGTTTTGATATATTATGTGACTTGTAAATATACATAGGCACTTAGTAAAAAAGCGGTTATTTTAATATTACATACAGACACTACAATTTTATTTATTTGTATCGATGAAATTTATATATTTCCGAAACGACATTTCGGAACGCAACCTTACGATTCGTTTTAAATGTAGAGAATAATAAAAATCGCTTTAGTACATTTCCCTTGATGCGCGAACCAAAAATTTATTATTTTTTATAGAAGAGAAAGCAAACGGGCAAATAAGTCACGTGATGGTAAGTGATCAGCGCCACACACCATCACCCGCAACACTGGCCAATGTTTTAGGAATGAGTACGCTCTTTGTTGTAAGTCGTATTCATTTGAAAATACCGCTGAAAGTTTCGTTCCTTAAGTTTTGTATTAATATGTTGCAGACGTATCAATTTCATCATTGGTCGAAAGGTACACGCCTCGTGCCTCACCGTCCATCTCCAACTTCGGGTTTGATTCCCGACAGGGGCAGGCATTTGTGTAATGAACATAGACGTTTGTATTTTCGAGTCTAGATGTTAATTCAATCTATTCTCCAACTGTTTCAGTAATTCTATACGTATATATTAACATCGTTGATTAACATACATAACACAAGCATGTAATTTGCTAACTTTGGGGTTCGATCAATATGTTTAATTTATACAGAAATATTATTTAATAGAAAAATTCAACAATTTTCACACATACATACCTACATTTAAAAAAGTGTTAAAAATAAAACACGCCTTTACACAAATGTATTTATTATTACAGTAGCCACATGTAAAAATATTACTTTTCTTCTTTAAACATAATTATAAAATATAGATTATAAGAAGCACAAAATAACGACTTAGTTTGGTAACTTCGATTAACTAGCTTGAAATAAGCTATTAAAAAAAGCTGCCACAAAATGCCTAGTTCTTAGAATTGTAAGCACTGTTCTATTACTTATACTTCCATAAAAAATAAGCCTCTGCTTTTCATCGCTATTGTGTTTGATCACCACAGTCCTCAATTAACAATATCAAACCAAATCGATACGTTACAATTCTATTTCTTTAGGCATTTATGTTATAGACAGTCTAATTTGACAATCATATTCAGAGTTGATCACGTAGATTGTAAGCCTTGCCCACATAATATGTAATATTGTGCCATCACGACATATAATATTACAGGTCAATAAAACTTGGATTTATTACAGTAGGTACTTGTACTATGAATTCCAATTCCGACCATAGAGACAAATATATATAAAAGTCGCACAAATACGTTTAAAACATCATGATATTCAACTTACTACCTACTTCATCTGGTTTACATAAATCTTTGTCGAGAGCCCGAATGAAAACACATCGACAGTCGATAGTGTTCGTGCTAGACCAAAATTTAATGGAGACGCTATAGTAACTACATAATATGTAATCTGAGAAGCAAAGCTTAACATTGTCTCAACTTAACAGTAGACTTATTAAGGTTAACTGCTGCACTATGCAAAGAAAATGTAATATTATACTATTCTAGAGCTCAACTCATAGATTTGTACTGTCTTAAACCTAACGAAGCGATATTGCACAATGTGGACGAGACTTTTGCAATTCAGTACAAATTATAATATTAGTTGCTAATTAGTAACACAGACATGCTTGTAAGCAATAAACATATTTCGCCATTTAAATTAAATAAATAGTTTCAACAAAACAATGTTCATACTACTGGACACTAATTGAATATATTTTTAAGCCTTAATATATACACTTATGAGTTATCAATAAATAAGACATTCACATCGAAATATTAGTCGGTTCTTTCTTCAGCGGGTATGAAGTCCAAAGAGGCTGAGTTAATACAAAACCGTCGCTTGGTAGGTGCCGGGCCGTCATTGAACACGTGACCAAGATGAGCTGAGCATTTGGAGCATCGCACCTCAGTTCGCACCAGACCTGGCCGTGTTAAAACCAGTAATATATTCGCCCCAACTTTATTTTTTGCACCCAAATCCATTCACCATAAAGCCAAATGTATTTACATATCACAAGTAACAATAGTGCCATGGTATGATGCCAATATGATTTCCAGTTGTTTGTCGAGATGATTCAGCGGCCAATGTTGCCACAGCGCCAGCAGTCGTCGCCCAGCAGCCAGCCATCCAAGACAGACAGGTGGGACGGGACAATAGCGCAAATCAGGAAAATTAGGGTAAATGTATATTAATGTCATGCACAATGCACATACCAAAGATATGAACGAAAACAATGTTATGTATTAATACGCAGATTTTGAAAGAAATATTTTTGAAAAGTACATAAAGATGAGAGCATATTTTATACACATATAAATTGTTAATATGAATAGTGGTATACAAACAAAAATTGTGTTTTAATTTTTAATAACCATTGCCAATCGTTTCCCAACTTACGTTTACCGTAGTGGACAGGATTTTGAGGATGACAAGGAATGGAAAGACAAAAAATAACGCATTAGCACCAAAAGAAAATATTTCCCATAACCAAATATACATAAAAAATTAAATTAAGTTAATATGCCAGCCAGTATTTAAAGTAACACATTCCGAAATGGAATGTTTGTTTCCTATTCTAAGTACTGTAGTCACAAATATACAGAAGCAGAGAGCCTTTTCTATTTTCTGAATATGTGATTCCGGCCTTTTGTTAGTTTTGAAAACTATTCTGACAAAAAACACAATTGATGGAATCAAAATAATGCTTTAGAAGGTAGAGAGGGCTCATCTAGTCAACCTTATCTTAAGTAGTAAAAAAAATGATTAATTTGTATAACTGTGATTTGAGACCATAAAAATTTGTTGTCTAAACATATATCATACTGGACACTTATTTAAAAAAAATAGCACTAGCAATATTTGAAAATCATAGTAGTCTTAGCTATTGTATTTATGCCAATTATTTTATTTATGTTATTATAATAAATGACAAAAATGTAAAGTGTAGTTTGCCTAATTATAAATAATAACATTTTAAGTGCAACACTGGTCATAAATATAATTTCTGAATATTTCTGTTACATTAAACATGTTATAAATTGCACATAAAAAGAAAATGTAAGCAAGTTTAAAATGACCAACATTATTTTAGATAATATTAGATACAATGTACCACCACAACCACTTCTAGCACCAAGTGCTGCATTCCCTGATACATGCATACAAATGTTATATTGTCTATAATAAATTGAACTAAAAGATTGCAGGTGTTTGTATTACCAACGGCTCTTTAAGTTTGGTTCCACTGCTTTACCTATTGGCATTCAGTGCAGTTATCCTGTTTCTTTTTAAAGTATTTCATTTATGTAGTTAGTGTTCTACAGCCTTTATTTAATAAAGCATTATTATCTAATAGGCAGTTAATAGGTAAAATGTGTTTCTAATCATTTGAAAATTATTTATTTGCTTATTTGTAAAAGCCTATTATACATGTATAGAAATATTTTCAAGTCCGGTGAAGTTGTAACAGCCACTCGGTTAGCAACAAGTTAGTCCATATCAAAAAAAAAACTATAGAAATAAATAAAATTGCAGTGTTGTATGTAATAATAAAATAACCGCTTTTTACTAAATGCATAAAATGTATGTTTATAAGCTATATATACCAAAAAAACATATTTTTGTAATTTTTGTCGGTCTGTTTGTTTTGTACCCGATAATCTCTGAAAATACTGGAACGATTTTGACGGGACTTTCACTGGCAGACAGCTGATGTAATAAGGAAATCTTAGGCTTCTTTTATTTTGGAAATGTATAAAATAAAAACGCGGACGTAGTCGCGGGCACAACTGATATATAACACTTTACCTAATAAAAAATAAATTTTGCATATGTAGTGATTATGCACATAATTTCATTTATAATAATATTCCGTTAGTTTGTTGCAAACTTGAGATAGCTGTAAGTTTAACTTTACTAGTAGTAGTACTAGTGTGTTTATGTATTTTTGGTTGAGATACTAAGTAAGATATTTTAGTAATGAATTAGTAGAATCTTTTTATAACATCTGTTATTTTTAAATTCCTGTGTTCTAGATTAACCTAGATCTTAATTAATTTTGATATGTCTATTGCATAACAATAGAAAACATATCACCTTCTAGTATTGAGCAATAAAGTCAACCTCACTATATATGGATATAACATTGTACACCCATATATGTCCTAGGCCAATAGTATTATTCTATTTCCTTGTTTGACCACATGGCCTTTTTCAATCATAGTTTAAATCATTCTTATATTATCATGGTAGTAAGTAGTAAGAAGTTTTTCTTACTCAATGTCTACCATAATCTTACATTTGTGACCTTATCCCAACATAAACTAAGTTTCAATGGTTATAAGATTGTGTAAAATCACGTATTTAGTAAAGTATTTCAACAACCTTATCAGCTTTAGATAGTTTTTGTTGACAGATGATAAATATGTTTCTGTTTAGACCAGACTTGTTATTTATCATTCAAATTAAATAAATTGTTTCATCATCTTTCTGTAGTAGGTACTCCAAAAAAAGTAGTACCGTGCAATCCTACATCCTAATAATATTTTAATGTGAAAGTTTGTGTGTCGGTGTTTGTTACACTTTGACACAAATACTGCTGAATGGATTTTCATAAAATTTACAGTAATATGATTTATACATCAGAATAACAACTTTTTAACCGACTACTAATAACACAAGTGGAAAGCTAGTAAAAAATAATCTGTAAAATAGTATTTTATTTAAGAAATAATATGAAAGTTAGTTGGTGTAGTTGTCTCCAAAAATTATAGGTAAGTTTACGAAAATGTTTTTTTAACAGAGCTACATATAATTTTATGTACTTATGTACTTGTACACACAATTTTTTATCATGTATTCTCACTAACACTATATACTTATTATTTGTATGACAGATTCCAAGGATTGCAGATATAAGCCATGCATAGAATGACTTAAAATCAATTTTGAGCCCTGGTAAATAATGTTAAAAATATAAATCATAATTGGCGCACTAAAATAACCATAAAATCTTATCTCCAGCAAAAATAATCAATATAGCAGTCATAAAGTACATGTATGTGTGTACTAGTCAATCTATGAATAGCCTGTAGACCTTGAGAGAAGTTCTACATGAATGGATACAAAATGTATCAAGGACTATGCAATGTGTGATTTTATAATAACACTAGTTATTTAGTTAACAACCTAGCTCATTACATTAAAAAAAACAATTTTTAATGAAAGTTAGTCCAGTTGCAATTATTCTCAATGAAAGTTATTTTAAAGAGATTTTAAATGTTAATTATTTTGTTAGTTTTAATTTTTTTTATTATAAACAACACTCACAACAGGTTTAATAAAACTAAGAATAGTATATTAAATAGACAAAATATATTGTTGTGGTGGTCTATCAATCTTCTTATTTGTATTATTTATGCCAATTTTTGTAACAATAATCAAACAGCAAATGAATAGTTTAAAACTTTTTTATATATTTCACTGATATGAATGAACTTATATATAATAAACTTAATTTCAGTTATTATTAATTTATTGTGTTGTGAATTTAATACTAGTAAAATATAACCCATTTTTTAATAAAATATATAGGTAAGCATTATGTCATGAATTATACATACAGTAAAGAAATATGATAACATAAATTGTAACACATTTCATAAAGCTCATATTTTTACTAATAAGTAAAAATAATATATAATAATAGAAATATCATAGTATTTTTAAAAATAAGATGAAAATTGAAGAGTATTTCAACTAACAGTTTTAAATGTTTTCTTCAACTAACAATAATTCATGGAAAATTTTATTACAAAATGAATTTTAATGAATAAATAACACAAATAGTTGATGATAGGAATACATAAATACTAAAATTTTGATGAAATAACAATTGAACACAGTAAGGCATGCCCCTGTCAATAATCAAACCTTATATATTTTTTTGTTATTATCAGTAACAATGTATGTTAATAATTGAACCAGCAAGGTATTATTATTTAATTAATTTAGTTTATCAGAGAGCTTTATAAAATAGTTATTAAAATGTGAAGAAAAACATTCAACACAGTGAATTACTAACCTGCACTGGTATCCTGATGTAATGTTACTTTTTCTTTCTCAATAACATCATTGAAAGCCGGCCATCCACAGCCAGAATCATATTTTGTCTTGGAGCTAAATAAACCTTGTCGACAAACTACGCATACATACAACCCTTCCTCATAAAATTTATTATAACAACCTAAAAACAATATTCCATTATTTTTTTCATTCAAGTTTCAAAATATTATCATTATTACGATTAAAATCAGGATAGTACATTTTTTCCTACATTAAAATATTTGATTCCATTACCTGTGAAAGGCC
This sequence comes from Lasaia peninsularis, assembly GCA_018236625.1. Taxonomy (NCBI): domain Eukaryota; kingdom Metazoa; phylum Arthropoda; class Insecta; order Lepidoptera; family Riodinidae; genus Lasaia; species Lasaia peninsularis. The sequence goes on along the minus strand of DVZL01008456.1, from coordinate 2,916 downwards.
TCTCTGTTCCAGCTTCCTGAGTAACATGATATTGCAAAGGTGTCAAGCGTTTCTTTAGGGATTCTTTATCTTCCATAGCTTTTAAAATTGGTGCTAGAAACCGAGAATGGCTTGAATTTTAAGATACTTATTTATTAAACTATATAGTATCTTATATTTTATTAATAGCTCACCTGTCGTTAAAGCACGTCCTAGTTTATCCAATTTAATCGTGTTAATGGTTGATCTGGTCTGTTTTAGTGCAGCAAATAATCTGAATGAAGCACGCATAACTTACATTCCCAATTCTATTATTATATAATCTCAACACGCTAGTATATCATGGAAGATAAGATATGAAGATCAAGAAAATATATTATTTATTATTATTTTAAGAATTTGAACGCGTAGGTAGAAACTTCATCAAGTCATGAAAAATATGTCAAACTGAAAAGTATAGGGTAGAGAAAAGTTGTAAGCTCTTCATTTAAGGTAAAATGAAAATATGATGAAATAAACCCAATTAAATAATAGTTCCAAAAATTATTTATTGATGCTTGTGGTGAAAAGTTGATTCAAGCTCTTTCATGAAATGTTATGTGATATGAAATACACCGTGAAGCTGAAAGTACTATTTAAAAATTACACTCCTAACAATGAATTGTCCACGACAATAAATATATGATAGGGCCGACTGTCTTACTCTCACAAGGCCGATTTGTTTTGACATTAACCAGTTTGGAAAGAGTTTGCTATACTACATTTCGGGATATGTAGTTATTAGGAGTGTACACTCCAGATAATATATGTGATACACCAACTTTATGTTATGACGTTTGCGATATTAGCGATTTCAGTTTCATTTTTGAACTAACACTTTATCATACACAAAGTTGTATCCCTTTTCTCTATAATGCATAGTCAAACGTCAATGCCAACAGACAGACGCGCATGTGCGTAATAATCAGTTTTATGTTCTGTGGTAATAATATAAATAACTGTTCACAGGTTAATATATGATAGGTATACAAAAAATATCATAATTACAAGGATTATAGGTACAAAAGTCCAAGAGATTTGATCTTTTGTAGTCGCGCTTTTTTGCATAATCCTTGTTATTATGGTAAATATATGCAATTTTAAGGTAGGATACAGAATAACAAAAGAAAGCATAATATTTTTCAATTAATTTATTAATAGGTACAGTGTATTAAAAATACAATTCAATACAACCTATTAACCTGTATATAGAATACCTGGTTAAACTTCTAATTACCGCCAGTCATTTTTTCCATCCCTATTTTACAAGTACTAATTATGTATTTAAATACCCATTATTTTAAATATTCGAATATGCAATTACTAGTACAGTGGGTCATTCTTCCTTCTATTTTCATTTTTATTTTGTATTTCTTCATTAACTTTGCGCTGATTGCCCTAAAAGTCATGTAAATTATACTTATGTTTACAAATAAAAATGAAATTGGAGTGTCTATCAGTAATATTAAAATAAGCTCTTTTTACTAAATGTAGGTAGGTATATATATGTTTACAAGGTAGGTACATACTTATAACGAAACAACAATTTTGTCCGATCGTCCGTCCGTCCGTCTGTCCGTGTGTTTGTTCCCGATAGTCTCTGAATCGGCCGGACTGTATAATAAGGAATTGCTTAGGCAACTTCTAGTTTAGAAATATATAAATGAATTAAATTAAAACGGGGACGAAGTCGCGGGTACAGCTAGTTTAAACATGTCTACGAAATACTATATTGCACAAATGCCTAAGGTTTTTCGTCAGTCCGTGACAGATTTAGCTTGTGAGAGTGGAAAGTCTACTCTCCTTGTTCTACTTCTTGATAATGTCATAGATCGTAGTTTATTAGTTTATAGACAGATTAAGGCGTGTAATCTCCACATAGTATCTTTAGCTTCATTCGTGAGTGAACACTTTGAAAAGGTAAAAGTTGCTAATCTGAATACCTATATCATCATAGCCCGCAACAAAGGCGTGTGATTTATTTACTCATTTCGCAAGTGTCGGGTATTTTTTCGTTGCTGCCAAATATCACTCTATTATGAGCTTAGGTAAGGATGCTTCCGCTTTAGCTAAGACATATTGCAAACTAATGCAAATTATTTATAATTGACTAACGGCAGATGCTTACGGCTATGCCAAATGTAAAAAAGAATAATAAAATAAACTTACGGATATCGACTCTTTGCTTTTCTGCATTTTCATCAAGACATAATGTGTGTCGTCCTGCTCTGAATCCAGACCTGATGATGGAGCGTCATTTGGTCTACAGCAGGTTGTTCTCTCGCAGAGCAGGGGCTGCATCTAAAGCAGATTATGGGTGGAATAGGGAGCATGCATGATATTTAGATATTACCCAAAAAATTACGTAATTTTTATTGCTAAAGAAATGTACCCACACAAAAATTTAAAAGTATTTTTAAAATTCCCTCGCAAATTTCGAAAACGCAACGCCATGACGTGACGTCACGGTCAATGCTATGTCAATTGATATTCTTATTTTTACATAATATATTATGGAGGGTATAGGTAAGGAGAAACATCAGGACATTTTTTTAGGAGAAAAACTAAAAAAATGTCCAGCTGTTGCTAAAATAACAGTTCAAAAACCTTCCAGATTGGCGCTAGTGGAATCTACAGTGTATACCGCCCGTCGGTGCTGCCTCTAGCGGATCTTTTTTAAATCTTCCCAGGAAAATGGCTACAAAACGCCGAGTTACAAAACCCTGTAGCTAATTTTCATAATACAGATGTTCCTCCTTACCTATACCCTCCAAAATATAATATATATTAGTCTTTGGACATAATATGAAAATTTTTGCACATATATCTATACTAATATTATAAAGAGGAAAAGTTTGTTTGTTTGTTTGGTTGTAATGAATAGGCTCCGAAACTACT
>DVZL01008455.1:0-10239 GCA_018236625.1 Lasaia peninsularis | reverse complement strand
TCTGAATTGGATTTGTGTCCGACATAAATAAATAAATCTTACTGGTCAAATTACACAAATTGATCTAACCCCAAAGTAAGCAAATTAAATGTTTGTGTTATGAGTGTTACACCACAATTCTAATACATAATATATCGATGGCCTCATCAGCTAATAACGACTTATATACCTATTTACCTCTGCCAATCAATTCAGGGATATTAGGGAGTTGATATTTATTTATTTGATTTATAGTCCATACTAATTTATAAATACTATAATTTGTTTGTCCTTTTACATCACAACAGAGTAATATTATAGTTTAATATTTGTGTGTAAATATTTTAAAAGACTGGAGAGTATAAAACGTTACTTTTTATGCCTATAACAAAAGAGTTCCAGTGGGATATCTAAACAAATTTAATGCACCGTCGACAACTTACACTTAAGGCTTAACACGAGGCAGTGATACACCATACATATATCTAAGGTGTTTGTAGACCACGGTTGTTTTATGCCATCGGGAGAGCCGTGTGCTTTATCACAAACTACCAGCAAATACTTGTAAATCTCTTAGTGCACTTAAGTCACACTTATTATTTTCTAAATACACTTACGGTGAAGAAACAGGAGATTTGTGTCTGGTCATCAAATAACAAGTTACATCATGACCAAATATCGTTGGCTAATCGTGGGTGCATACCTCTACCGACCTTTTTGAGATATAAGCGTGAAGACATTTTGTTTTTTAATTTCAAAAATTAAAAGCACGCAAAGTCGAGTAATAAAGGCAGAGTTTGCATCTGGGTACTAATTCGACTCGTCCTTTGTGCGAAGGTGTCGGGCCGAGAGTCCTAGACACCCTCGCTATTATCGCACGCCCGTTTCACCCTCTGCCTGTCTACCTGTCCCTACCTTACTGCCTGTCCTGGCCGTCCTGCCTGCACAACGTTCGTGAGCAACCAGGTAATTACAAACGCGACGATCGCCATTGCCAAATATTGCTGTGTTTGTTTTAAAATTTGTATTTCGACTAGCTGTTTATTCGACTTCGCTCACGAAGCGTAAAGTTTTGTACTAGGGCGGAATGAAACACCTTCAAGCATGTACACCTCTGGCTCTAAAAAGAGGCCTTAGATTTTTTTGATATGTATTTTTATTACAGTGAATCTATCCATATCGTAACTTTACGAATAATTTGTAAAATGAAAATCACTTTTTATTTGTACTGAAATAAGTATTCGGATGCAATAAAAAAAACCTAACCATTGCACAGTTTTTTAAAAAAAACAATTATTTTTCGGGTGCAATCGAAAGAAACTAACAACCTGACCCTGCTTAGGTTTTTTTAAAGAATAATTATTTTTTGTATGCATTAAAAATAACCTAAGTATTGCTAAACTTTTTTTTTTCTAGAATAATTATTTTAAATATTACCTTGTTTTTATTTTTTGGCTAAAGCAAAGCCGATACTGTTGTGTAAAGTCTAACTTACAAAACTTATGACTACAGGATAGTCTGTAAAGTAAGGTCTAGTAAACAAAAATGAGTACCTAAATAAAACCTGACTACAGCTATGTAATAAAGTCATATTAATAGTCAATTTTTTGTTATCACACAGTCTTACAAATAATAAAATCGCATTATTTCTATTACAAAAAATGAATAAAATAAACAAGACATCGTTACGCCTCTATCTCCGAAGGGGTACGGAGAGTTACATATCAAGACCCTCGACCAGCCGACGATATTAGGGCCCATGATATGACATTATAACTCAAGAACGGCTGAATCGATTTGGATAAAAAATTGTGGAGATGTAGTTTCAAGCTAGGAGATGGACATGGAATACTTTTAATTCTGTTCCGTTCCATTGGCATTAAACTTTGTATTCATATTGGGTAGGTCCGGGAATCGGTAACATCTACTTTTGATACTCCTAAGTGTGGGCGGTATAAAGTTCCCCGTGACAGCTAGTTATTAATAAAAAAGGTGATATGTATCATATGTAGATAAATATCATTAGTTGCTCTGAACACAGCACGAAGTTCGCCGGTACAACTAGTTATTAATAACAAAGGCGATATGAACCACAAGTAGACAAATATCATCAGTTGTTCTCAGGTAAAACATTCAGGCAGGCATCAGCCAGTTCATCCAAAACATCTAAACTGTACAAGCGTATAGAAAAAAGCTATTGTCTGAATGAAAAGATGCCTCCATACGTACGGTACAGACGGCGACACAAGCTCTTTTATTTCTGAATAGAGAGGCTATTTTAAACGATTCGAGGGGAATATTCTTAATAGTGTAGGTCTTACAGGCGTTTTTACAAAATATTTATGTTTTCAACTAAATCATTACGTAAGTATATTTTTGTAAGATGTTTTTTTAATAAAAACTAGCTGACCCGGTGAACTTCGTACCGCCCGACATTAATACAAATAGAAGTATTTTTTCCTACGTTTCTTCAGTTTTTCACGGATTTTCTTTTCGTAAGAACATTCCTCAGTTACTGTATTAAATACAACAAAAAAACCAATCACCCAAATCGGTTCAGCCGTTCTCGAGTTTTGCGCTTAGCAACACATTTGGACATTAATTTTTATTTATTTACATACTCTATTTGCTTAAAAAAAGAGAAACTTCACATAGTTCTTTAAACCTATTTCGCTTAATTATAATTCAAATACAATATTCAAAAAAGGTTAAAAATTAAACCGTACAGATAATAATGTAACAACCTATATAAATACAAAATAGTCATATATCATAGACAAATAGTCAGTCTAATCAAATACTAGATCCATAATATTATCCACAATAAATTAATATTTAACATGCTTTCATTAAAAGAATATCTTTATAAAAATTAGTAGGACACAGTCGCAATAAGTCAAAATATGTATATTTATTATAATTTCAATTTAAAATATACAGATAAAATAGTTTAATAATATTATTTGTTATCGATAAATAAAAATTAATTGAATAATATGTTTTCTTCTTTAGGTGTGATTGTGAACTTTAATAGTTAATATATAACAATTTTGGTGAAATATGTTAGAATTTTTGGCATTAATAGTGTAGTGGGTCTCTTTTACTGAAGTTTCGACTAATCCTTAGCCAATTTTAATATGTATTTCGAAGTACTTATAAACAAAGCTATTAACGTCTATAAAGCAAACACCTGTGAAAGTTTGTATAATGTTGTTTTTAAATAATCGATTACAGCTATCAAGTAGGCCCCCTACGTCAAAGACTGCTTTAATACAAATGCATTTTGCATTGAATCAGAAATACTTTTTTTATATCAATAAATAGTTACGTAGTAACATAATTAGAATTAATTATCGCCTCTCTGGTGTAACGGTACGGCTGTTGCCTGTTAAGACCGTTAGACGCATAAGATCCCGTGTTCAATTCCCAGGTCAGGAAACTTTTATTAAATGTTTTTCAGATTATTTTGAGTATGCATTAAGTTGCCCGGGAATGGAATGTGCCCCAAATGGTGATAAGCTTGCCACCTATCTTATCATGGGCCCTAGTACCTTGACTAATCATGGGTGTTCTAGTATATCTACTGGTATATATACTTGCACACCTCTACCTACCTTCGGCGATACTAGGCATGAATATGCTTCACTTTATAATTAGAAATAAAATAAATTAATATCGTCACGCCCATATCCCTGAAAGGGTAGTTATATATGCATCAATGATTAGGCGGTATTTGGTTCTATTATGTGACAGTAGGCAAGTCGATCGCAACGGTAAGTTTTCCAGATAAACTGAAAACCCCAGAATCGAACCCGGGACTCGTGCGTCAAAGTCAGACACCAACTTCGCTCGCGGGCAAAAGAGGATATTAAACTAGGATTAATTTCAATAAAATGTTAGTTAACGTTAATGTACAAATTGGCTGCCGAAATATCGTAGTACATGAAAAAGCTCTCTCAATAAAAACATTTCGACGGAAGCGAAGTGCACAAATTTAAATAGTTGCAGCCACGGGTAGCTCTCACAGACGTAGAGACCTAATTAGGCTCCCATTTATTTTAGCAATATTAGGTGTGTTCGATTTCAAAAGTCAGTAGTGAACAAACCTTACCTACATCGATTATCCCCGCAACTAAATGTAAGTACGAAAAGGTAGCACGCGATAGTTCTATGTTTCTGCAGTAAAACGTGGCGCAGCTAGTGTTACCTGCGGCTACAGTAACAACACTAGCCCGCGGTGGTGTCACCGACTGCATTATATTTGTGCAGTAAAATATGGCGCAGCTAATATTGCAGTTACCCGTGGCTACAGTAGCAGCACTACCCCGCATTTATGTCACCGATTGCACTATGTGCAGTAAGACAAGGCACAGCTAATATTACCCGCGGCTACAGTAGCCGCATTAGCCCGCGGTGGTGTCGCCGACTGTACTATGTTTGTGCAGTAAAACAAGGCGCGGCTAATATTCGCGCCGAGCAGCACTCGTTTCACACCTTCACGCGAATCTCGTCTGCGAGTACTTAACGTGGTGCAAGGGATGTACTGAAGCGACTATAACATGTACCCAATTTATTAATAACTCGCTATTTTTCTTAATATTTGAATATTTCAATTCTTAATTTTTATTGTTATTATCCTCAAGAAGACAATATATAAATAAATAATAGTTTAAAAAAAACTATAAAACACGCTTTTATTGCTTGTACTACTAAAAACTACAAAATAATTCTAAGTTATGAAGAGTTTATGTTACAGGGGGAGAAAACCAAACTTAAGTTTTTGACAAAATAATTTAATTCAGAGTAAACAGCGTGGGGTGTGTATCTCTACTGTGGTTCATAACTAACCTCTAATACATAGTTGCCTATAGAATGATTATGATATTTTAAATAACAAGCACCCCACGCTTTTTACTCTAAATTAAATTGTTTTGTTAAAAACGTAAGTTTGGTTTTCTCCCACTGTAACATGAAGTCTTCATAACTTAGAATTATTTTCTAGTGTTTAGTTGTACAAGAAGTGAAAGCGTGTTTTTTAGTTTTTTTTTATAGTATTATTTATTTTTAAATTTTTAGTCTTCGCGAAATTATATTATTTTGTATAATTATATTGGGGAATTTAGTAAGAACTTTTAGATTTTTTCTCCGTATCATCGATCAACGGGAATTGATCCAAAATTAATTAATAGACTTACATTTTATATATACAATTTAGTAGTTTATAATATTGCACGATTCTTTAACGGTCAGCGACATCTAGTGAAATTTTTTTGAACTACTACATTATACACTGTCATATTGTAGATACGATTTTATATCTTTAGCTTATTGAAATAAGGTCGAGTGTCTCTTTTATTCTCCCACGAAGGGTCTATAAAAGAATTTATTAATCCTGGCGGTCCTAATAAGGATTTTGAGGAACTGTTTTCATATTATTTGTCATCGTTCCTTGTTGGGTGTGCAAAGTTTCGAATCAATCCGACTGCTGGAACTTGGCCAAAATCAAGCTTAAAGATTCCGTTACATACATACATACGTACATACATACATATATACGTACAACCCAAGCTAATAAAAGCGTATTAAAAACATAAAAACTGGTAATTTTTTGAAGTTGTTAAAATTAAGCTGCGTAATCATACGCGAGTGAATACGAAATCTGTTATTTCATGAAACTTTAAAAGGTTTCTTCAAGGTGTATCTAAATAGCGAAATAGTGCAAAACGGCACACGATTTGTTATGTTCACTGGTGTAGAAATGGAAGATTTAAACGCAGGTGCAACTGTGTTTTGTGTAAAATATTGAAATGGAACGTTTGCGAGCAGGTTACAAATTAAGGCACCAGATGACCTTTGTTATATAAACTTTATGTCTGTGCCTCGGATGGAATATCTAAAGTTAATTGTTATTTAATGCTGTGAATGTGTTAGCTGTTTGCTGGAATTTTGTCTGTGAATTCACCGATAAAATGATAATTTATTAGATTGAATGGGTCGTGATTTATTTAATTATGATCGGTTATAATGAATACAAACAACATTCATCACTAACACCGTGACTAGGTATGATTTGGTATGGTAGCCATGCCTATTGTTATTACCAAAACATAATTGCGACTTTCGTAATATTGAGAATAGGGAATACTTAAACTAACTTGTGTAAAATGCCTTAAACATTATACATGTGTTTCCATCTGTGCAATTTTCCAAATATTTTTTGTATCGTTCCAGGCCGTTGTGGAACCAGTTGCAGCGACGTTTACAAGATTTAGACCTTTTAAGAAAATAGGTCATGGTCTAAGATCCGAACTTAAGCACATTTGCACCGAGCTGATAATAGAATAAAACTTATTTTATAACACATTTAGAGAATATATTAAAAATGGGTTGTCAAAAAATATCCTGGACTCCCCCTTCCGTAGTTTACGTGCCGAGCATGTGCACTTGCTTTTATTCACTGCAATCTTCGGTCCTCTATTATTACATCCGGTGTAGGGATCTCTCTGTCACTCGTTTTTACACGCGTACAAATTTAAATCTTTATAATTCGCAAATCTCTATTAGGACCAATTTTTTTGCAGACAACCCTATATGAACGTGTTTGTAATAAAACAGCGCTTATCCGGATATTTTTTTTCTATTATCATAAAAAACATTAAACATTAGATAAAACATATATTTTTTTAAATAATTTAAAATATTTAGTCCAGGATTTTTTATGGCAATCCATTTTTAATAATATGTTCTCTAATATACTAAATTTATTATAAAATAGTTTTATTCTATTATCAGCTCGGTGAAAATCTGCTTAAGTTCCGATCTTCTATCATCATTTATTTCTAATAGGTCGTCACTGTAACTGTCAGACAGAAAATTGAGAATGTTAAGTTTTTTTATATAAGATTTGTTATTATTATAAGAGATTTTAGATGATTTTTGCTTTTTTTATCGACGAAACAAAATATAATTTGAGTTTTAGTTATTTTTTTCACTAATTAAAATATATTATATAAACTTATATTTTATTGATATTTAAGCTGGATTAGTAAAAATGTGCTATTTAGCGTTCTATGTTATCATTGTACCTAATTATGCATTAATTTTAAATAAATAGAATGGAATAAGAATAATTTGTTATCATTTTACAACATTATATTTAATATTTTAATTGATGTTGCCTGTGGACTCCACACTAGGCGAGGCCTGTGGCGTGGATACAAAGCAATGTTACCTTTATTAAATATACCAATTCTAAGTTATACGAGGCTACCAATTACTAACAGATATTATATATTAATATTATATTAGTGAACAATTTATGATTACAATTACTACATAAGAAAGTACAAATTTGTAAAACAAAAGAAAAAAAAAGGAAAAAATGAAATAAATAAACTAATAAAGAATCCAAACAAATGTTGGTAAGCACGTTGCATGTATTTTGTAATATATTTCTGCAGAGTGTGGACTATAAAACATTAGAGCAGCAACTTCATCATACCCTAAAGCTCGGTATCACAACGCAGCGCCCAAATGATGTACGGAACCTTTTGGGCTTATGTTATACCCAATTTCGCGCAGTTCCACCGTTAAATTGAATGTTCCCATGAAAATGAAGTTCATTTTTGCAATTTGTTTTTTTTAAAGATAAAACGTTGAACAAACAAGCAATTTATGGAACTTAAAGTCATTGGCTAATCGTGGATGCATATGTGCCTCTGCCTACTGATTCGGCGATATGGGCGTGTGATTTGTGCCACCATATAGTCGTGCCACCTGTTCGTTTTATTGCCATATCTTCTATTCAGTCAGTGCTCGCTATTTTTGTGCTGTCGTTTGATCGGTAAACTAGTAAGAAAACTTATTTATTAGGTTGGTAACACATTAAAACCTTACGTAACACAAACTTCATGTCATGAAAAAGTTTTATCTTATATTCTTTGTGTTACAATGGATGTCACAGATTCTAGGAGGTAACAAAACATCTACAATATAAAAACAATTCTCACTCTCGCATTTCTCCCATTTCCGTGAAAAAAAGACGGACGGTGGTAACTCAATCGGTTTTTATTTTTTTTAATGTATTTATGTCTTCCAAAATTACAATATGTTTACAATAATGACAGCAAACCAAAATATTGTTGGTAACTTAAGTTTTAGCTCAAATTATGCTGTAAAAAGCAAAACCCGTCGGCTATTTCAATACTAGGTTATATGTGAAAAAGTACATGTGTTTCTTATTTAAAATATGAATACGTGGAAGTTTCACCAATCGCTTACGATGAATAATATAAAATATATTAAAAGATAATTGTTAATTAGAACAAAAGTAAAACTTGTGAAACGTGTTTTCTAGAAGAGAACAGCTTATAGACGATTTATTTGCTAATAGAGTTGTGGGTTTTAACAAACAGGATTAAGCCAACGTAACCAGGCTTTATAAATTTATGAAGTGTACAATCCCTTAACACCCGAAACTGATGTCAGAATTTTAAGTTCACTTCGCTTTAAGATTGCAAGGAAGTTCGTTAAGCCGGCCGAGCGTTTGCATCGTCCGCCAGCTTCACTCAAGGATTCAGAAAGCCTTATCTGCGATATTAAAATTATATTATGGACTTATCATGCTAATTATAGTCTATTTCTGAGTCAAACACCATGCTCATTTACGTTTTGGCCATAAAACGCTATGTTAATATATCTATATAAATGTGTGCCTTGGATCATCGACGAGGCACAGATTCGATTCCTGACAGGCCTTTGAGTAAGAAAGATATTTCTGTATTTCCAGACCTGAGACTTTAAAATACATTTCATTAGTACCAATGCATTTTATTACTTAAGTACATTTTTTGAATGCTCTTAAGGTGTAGGGAAAAATCATAAGGAAATTCGGGATTTGTGTCCGATATAGTGACGGACTGTTGATTGACTTTTGATTGATAATGATTTGATCAATTTGGGGTTCGATAAATTTGGGTTAATATTCTAAATATATTTATCTCTTACTAGCTGTCACGGCGAACTGCGTACCGGCCGCACTATTCGTGTATGAATACCAAAATTACATACAAAATCAAAATAATGAAAATAAACTTGACTTTTAAATTTAATATGGTTTCTGAACGACAAAGACATAACAAACATCAAATGTTTGTTAGGTAGGAATAGTTTCTAAGCGAAAACGAGGTTGTTACTATTACTAAATTTCTAGCATTTTAATAGTATTTTTTGTATTCAAATATTTACTCACCTTTAAAACCTTCCTTGGACTTTCCACAAATAATTCAAAATCAAAATTAGCCAAAAAAGTTATAAATATGAGAATTTTTTCATAATATTATGATGTGGAATATTTTACTATCATTGTTGCTGTCGCTTGTTTAGGAATCTATTATAGTTAGCGTACACGCTTAACGCCAACAATTGTCAATGAAGTTTGGTTCGATTCTAGAAATTTCTAAATTAGTGTGCTCTATTAATATATTAACCTATATGTAACAATTATCGGACAACATAAAAGATTAACATTTCCTATGCTTACCTTGGATGAAAACAATATATAGTTTATTAAGTTTTACCCGAAGCAGAACAGCCGCTTTTTAAGTCGGTTAAACTTCCTGTAGAACACCGTTCCGTGTTTACTTTTATCTAAAACGCAGGTTTACAAAACGTTACAACAACGAGCGTACAAAATAAATTAGACCCAAGATTAAATATTTAGTATTCGTAAATATCAAAGCACCGTTTTGGCAACTTAGCCAGTTATTTTGGTATTCACAAAAGGTATAATGGGAATTTCTCACTAATTTCCCTTAAGCAACAATAGCATTTATTCACAATGTTATTTACTATTAAGTAATCTTCTTATAAACCACGTGAGGAATAATTGTATGTTACTTTCATTCCACCTTTGTTATCCCAAATAAGATAATGGAATGTATTATACAGCTTGTAATTATGGAACTTCAAAGTGAATGTAGTTCGGATAGTAGAGACATACACGACAATATCCAACTGGTTACCTAGTTTCTATGTACTTTTTAGTTAAATAAGCTCTTGACTTGCTCTATCTATATTATCGTTTGTTTCATTTGAAGATAGAGTTTACAAACGGTTTTTATGTTATGAAATAGCAAATAAAGTTCAAAAAAGTTTTCTTTAATCACATTTTTTTTATTCTTGAAAAAAGTGAAACTGATTAAATAACTGGACAAATTACACTAATTGATCTAACCCCACAGTAAGCAAATTATATGCTTG
>DVZL01008454.1:0-10239 GCA_018236625.1 Lasaia peninsularis | reverse complement strand
TTGGTGTCTATAGGCGACGTGTATTTCTTACAATCAGGAAATCCGTCTGCTTGTTTGCCTTCCAATATCATAAAAAAATCAACAAAATAGATAGAGCTAACCGAGTTCCGAGTTAACCTAATTTTTTACTGACTGTAATAATAATTAACTTTAATGAAGTTGTTGCCAGCTGAAATATTTTAAGTTATTTTAATTGTATGTAATGATCTCCATATTTTCTACTTAATGTTTCTGTATGTGGGTTGTTTACTTTTAAAAATGGGTTATTGTTAATCGAGACATCATTTATAAAGTCTTTAAAAATAGTTTATTTGAATGTCATATTGGTAGTAGGTACTTATAATGAACCAGCTTTCCGCTCGCGGCTTCGCCCGCGTGTAGTATTTTGAGAACATCAGACTTTCAAACAGCAAATTTTTTAACGAGTTATAATAATCATTACCTTAAAACACCTACTTTTTAATGTAATCGGTTAAACAGTAGCCAACAGTAACAGTAATCGGTTAAACAGTAAGTTAAGTAGTGTAGTAGAATAACACATATTTTATTCTCAAAGAGTAACAAACATTTATACTCTACTTACAAATTTTCGCGTTTATAATATTATATTGATTAAAATAAAATGAATGGTGTGTTTTTTATTGCTGTATCGTATACATTTTTTTCTCTGAATGTCTTATTAAAATTAAGTTGCTAAACCGCATGACTGTTTTACAACTTCATCGAACTTTGTGGACGAGCAGAGTGCTCAGGCCGAGAAATCATTATTTTAGTGGGTGGGATTATCTACAGCGCCAATACCAGGGGATGTCTACCGGGACCGAACCTCGACCTGGTGCTGGGTTCTGATTATGTTTTTCAAGAACAAGTTGTCCTATCTGGGAATGGATACTCGGACCTCGTATGTCAAAGTCTGACACGGACTATACTCGACTACAGAGGCTGGAGTCGGAAGAATTTTGCAATATATATTACAACTTACTACAGTCGTTCTTTTTTGTCACTATTATCAGAGTGCTTGCTAATGTTTTTGTTTTGATTTAGAGGATAATGTAAGTGGGAAACTTATGAAAAAGGCTCAATACAACTTGGCAACACTAAATGATAATACATCGTGTCTACAAGCAAGGTCATTAAGAAATATGTCAGCTTGTCATACTAAATTTTAGAAAAACATGGGAACACCCATCGTGGACATAATTAACTATATTTCTCATCACCAGACCATTTTATTCTTTGTTTATTTGTCATAGACTTATTTTTTTTCATATTAGAAAGTATCGTGGTCAGTTTTGGGGATTTGGCAAGGGCGTTCGTTTTTAAACAGAGTCAATTACATCTCATCTCTGCAATCAAAAAACCACACCCAATCTAAATTTTTAGATTCTTAAATTTGACCTAGAATTCGAATCCAGGTTTCCTCAAGATATTTTGTTTCAGCGTAAGATCAATCAGGAAATGTTATTTAGTTAGAAAACATCTTTTATATCTGACGGGGTTTGAACATAGGCTACCGGAAAGTAAGAAGTGACTAGACCGCCGAGGCTCCATTTTTTCTCTTTGCTGCCTTTACCAAAAAAAAAAGAAATGTAACCCGTATCGTCAATCATCCGTCACCGTTCTTACGCATTGTCACGTACATCAAAGCACGTAATTAATTAAAAATAATCTCGTGTCCAAACCAATAGCCCCACTTCCTGACACCCACTAATGCACTTGTAGAAGCCAGCACACTTGCGTATCCGTCGAATAGGATTAGAGAAAAGATGTTTGAAATAGTTCTAAGACTCCTCATTCGTTGCGGAGACTGCGATCGGCGCGCGCGCGTGCAGCCTTAAATTAAAAAAAAACACGACGCCGGTTCATTCACGGTCTGGAAGCAATTCGGGTGCAATGACCTCCACAACCGTCATTTTAAACGTCCTTGCCAAAGACGGTCAACAGCTGATCCGAATTTTCTTTTTATCCAAATTTAACAAGCCAGTTTTATGTGACAAATGGGTGTTTAGTGATTTTTTTTTAATTTTGTGATGTGTTGTGCCAGTGATCACTATTTTGATAGCATACCAGGTATGGCTTAATATTTCTTACTATAATTTCAAATTTTATATTGTTTGATATAATAAATGATTTACCGGCAGTCAAAATGTTTATTGAAATTTAGAAATATTTCTATAAATTGCTGTTATTATTTATATTTATGTATGTTATTAAAAATTATTTAATAATAACCTTGATTAATAATGACCAATATAACTCGTGATAATGCTAAAACATCTTAATCTCAATTCTGTTACAGTGCCACAAAATTATTTGTTTTAGCAAGATAATTACGTCTTGCTGTCAGTAGGAAGTAAATAAAGAACTATTATGAATCTTATAATTTCTTTATTAATTGATTAATATTGATCAATATATCTCATTATAATACTAAAACATTAATCTCTTGCTTTTAGCACGATAATGATATCTTACCCTGGTAAGTATATTATGGATCAATTAATTTTAAAGTTTTTTTCATGACATGTGAGTTTTATCAAATATGCGTTTTGATTTACATAATATTAGATTTTTAGGCAAAACTCTATATTGTAGTAAACTCGTAATAACATTTCAATAACATTATCTTAAGCCATAATTTACTTGTGCAAGTTGAATATTGAACAATATGTTGGATATTAATTTTAGTGAATTATATTTTTGATTTTTATTTTCTAGAGTCTAAATCTAATTTGATTGTTCAGGTTCCAACCTCGTCCTATATCAATGAATTATTCTAAATAAAGTACATTATCTGAGTGCTCTTATGATAAAGAAAAAGCATCGTGAGGAAATCCAAAGTTTGTATCCGATATGGAGATTGTGTTGCCACCTGTACAATCAAGAGACCTAAAATTGTTGGATAATCGTGGGTGCATTTGTACCTCTGCCTACGACTTCAGATACCTACGATATCTATTTATTTATTTTATGTTTTTAAAACTAAGTTATACTATGATTCATATTATGTTTACGTCTCTACTTCCTACAGTCAAACAAAATTTGGCCGACGAATCGGAGTTTTGTACTAAAAAAACTTATTACAGCCAATTATGATACATTTTTAACAAAATAATAGTAATTTTGAGGTTTTTGTTTATTATGTTGGCAGTATAAATGATTGTTATGTATATAATGAACGAAGCTTAAAAACAATTAGCCGGCGGGCATTTTGGTTCTATAAGGAATTACGATTTTGGAATAATTACATGGTTTTTTAGTAATTTTAATTATTATAGTGTTTTATTTTATATTAGAAAAATAAATAGTTTGAGTGCTTCACTACATAGTACAAATTGATCTAACCCCAAAGTAAGCAAATTAAATGTTTGTGTTATGGGTGTTAGTCAACGATACTAATACATAGAAATACTTAAGTAGATACAAGAATAAATTTAATAAACACCCAGACCCGAAAATACAAACACCTATGTTCATCACACAAATGTCTGTCCCCGTCGGGAATCGAATCCAAGCCTCGCGTTTTGTCGATGCGGTTAGGCGTGTATGCTAGTTACTCGACCAATAAGGCGGTCAAAATATTAACATACACAAGTCACACTAGGTCACACTAGGTCCCATGCATGGTAGGCAGAGATTATCGAGTACTAAGTATCAAAATCCATACATACTTGCCTAGCTTCCTCCACATTCATTACTCTCTTTGTACAAATACGACGATTTCAGAGACTCTTGACACCACCCTCGAATAATACGTGATAACATAAAAACCCATTAAATATTGTTGTCTTAATACGTATTATACGTGACTCTATCATAAAAGTTAAAATAATAAATATGGGGATGCCTTTAGTCTTGAAAACCCTTTCAAGAAGGAAGAACTTATGCACCCACGATTAGCCGATGATATTAGGTCCCAGTGACAGGTAGCAAGTGGTAACATTATCAGTTATAAAACAAACATAGAACAAATTGTCATACTCGGAAATCGAATCCGAATACCCGGAGTCTTGTGTGTGCTAGAATAAATCCGCCTACGCAAAATCACATAGGCAATATAACCATAGAAGTCTTATTTAAAACATATATCTTAAGTTTATTTTTAAAATATATCATATTTGTTTTTATTTATATAACTCAGATACTTATTTGCCTTACATAACAGTACTGTTGAAAACATTATTCATGTTGTAAAAACATGTAGTAATTTATACTAAAAATTAAAATTTCATGAATTTAAGTTTAATCAAACATTGAATTATATTACCGGTTTTAAATATAAAAAATGATAAAATCAAACCTCTGGACCAAATCTCAACAAAGTAACTTATATGTTTGTGTTTCAAATACAGACACACACATCACACGCTTAGAATTAAAGTGACTTAACTCAAAATGTACTCGATTTTACTATTTCACTATAACTATAAACTTACATTGTAATTGTGTACTCAAAAGGCTAATCCACAAAACTTGTATAAAACCATTCGTTTGCGAAATACGAAAGATATATATCGAGATGTATTCAATACTATAATTTTTGAAAACTTTCTTGCTCATTTATCATAAAATATGGCATGTTTTGAATTCGGTCAATTTAATTCTAAGCAACATATTGTATATAATATATGGATATCTGTATTCATCATGCAAACGTCAAGTTCCGTCGGGAATCGTATCTAAGCCTCGCGTATGGTCAATGAGTCGGACTTCCAAAAGTATACAAAATTAACCTATCATGGGCTAATGTTTACTTTTTTATAATAATTTTATCCATTCAAAAATTCTACCACTAAACCGCATTCGTAATATCAGGGAAAGAGTGGGATTGAAAAAAAATGTCGGTGTAAAAATGAGAAAGGACTCCGACAGTTCAGGTGAAAGAAACAGGGAAAAGTTGAAAGAAGAATGAAAGATGAAATATTGACAAAACAGATATATAAAATGCAAAAGTGGATGTGTACCTTCGTATCCAGGGAGACCTAGGTTGATATTATACGACCAAATAACTCGAATATTATCCGAGGGTGGTGACAAAAGTCTCCGAAACAGGCGTGTTTGTATGAGGAGATTAATGAACGTGGAGGAAGCTAGGCAAGTGTGCAGGGATCGTGACACTTGGCACTCGGTGTTCTTTGTCTACCTCTCAAGAGACCTGGAGTGAAGATATGTATGGATGTTCCCCATGTTGGTCCGGGATCCGTTGTAGAATAGACCATCTACCTTCTACCCATACAGCTCGTTAGAGGCGAGCACGGAGTCTATTGTCACCAACACCGTAACATTGACTAGGTGGTAGAGTCTTGCACCGACTCGCTCGGATTGGTACCATCGCCTTACATATTCCGGCCACAAACGCGTCAGTGCTTGCCATTTTCGTGTTCTGGTTTGAAAGGTAGGGTAGCCGATAAAGGGTTATAAAGGGTTGACAACGCACCATTTCCGCCTTTTGTGTATATAGGCGACGTGTATTTCTTACCATCAGGAAATCCGTTTGCTTGTTTGCCTTCCGATATCAAAAAAATATCATTCAAAAAATTTTCAAATCTAAATTCTTAAAAGAAAAGTCATAGGATAGGTGAATATGTAGCTAATAGAATGGTTGTAATTGCTCTTGGTACCAATTTTATATGTGATATATCTATACCAATAAACAAAATTGGAGTGTCTGTAATATTAAAATGAGCGGTTTTTAAATAAATTAATATGTATGTTTACGGGGTACATATAACAAAACAGTCGTTTTTAGAAATTTTGTCTCTCTATTTGTTTGTTTGTACCCGCTAATCTCTGAAACGGCTGGACCGATTTTGGCGGAGTTCTCATTGGCAGACAGCTTATTTAGTAAGGAATGGCATTAGCTACCTATTAAGATTAGAATTTTATTTAAGAAATGTATAAATTAAAATAATTTAATAAAAACGCGGGCGTAGTCGCGAGTCCAGCTAGTATGTTATGAATTATTAGTAGTAAGAATTATTACTACAAAGAAATAAAAGAAAGAAGAGCTCTCTGAGTTTCTTTAACCGAATCTTCTTAGGTTGTGGCTGCGTTCCGATCCAATAGTATTTTTTAAAATTAAATAGACGGGTTACAGGTACTGCTTTGTGATCATTGTAAAATAAAATATGTTCTACTAGTTTTCCGCCCACGGTTTTGCCCGCGTAAATTATTTTAATAACACAGATAACTTTCAAAGGGCAGACATTTTTCCGGCTCACAATACTTTTTCCAAAGAAACATATCCTCTTTTTAACGTAGTCCGTTAAAAAGTAGCCTATATTCTTTCTCAAGGTCAATTCTATGTTTGTACTAAATTTCATCAAAATCGTTCACCAGAGTTACATTCAGATTTATAATGTTAGTAAGGATTTCAATCTTTTCTAAACAAATTATAATAAGTTCGTTTTCTTGGGAACGAGTTTGTCAGTCTTTTACTGAATAGTAGAGCGCTGTGCGGCAGCTCGCCCAGATTGACCTCAGTCTTACTAAAAGTTAAGTTATATCTGACGATAATAGTCTTACGACAGTGATTGTCATTGTCATGTTCTGTGCGGGAAGTTAAAAACTGCCGATAGACTTGCACGCATAGCCCTAGATCCCGATCATAAGATAGCAGTGTCATCTATAATGCCTGTAGGCGACGGTAGTCCGGAGAGCCGCCTACTTCTTAGTTAATTTATTGTACCATATTATAGACTTCATAATAAGAATTATAAGTAAAAAGGACAAGAAAAATAATTTGAACTGATAAAAAATTCTCCAGTTTAATTTTTTTAATATTTAAGAAAAGAATGAACCAACTACCATATATAAAAATAAGAAATAGTAGGTAGGTACTGGAAAAATTACACAAATTGATCTAACCTCAAAGTAAGCAAATTAAATGCTTGTATTATGGATGGTAGTCAACGATAATAATACATAAAAATATTTAAATAAATAGCTTAATACTTAAATAGATATACAAAAAGCACTCAGACCTGAAAATACAGTTATCTATGTTCATCACACAAATGCATGCCCCGTCGGGAATCGAACCCGAGTCTCGCCGGTGACGTTAGGTGTGTACGATACCCCTCGACCAACGAGACAGTCAACCATAATAATGGAATATTTCTAGCCTTTTTAGGGTTTCGTACGCAAAGGGTAAAAACGGTACCCTATTACTAAGACTTCACTGTCCGTCTGTCTTTCACGCAGCACGCGGCAAATATCGGAGAGCGGGCGGCTAGTTGTATGGGGAAGGTAGCTAGACTGTCGGCAGCGTCATGGGGTCTAAGGTATCCTGCGCTTAGAATAATATACATGGGCACTTTTGTGTCAACGATAACATACGCAGCGGACGTATGGTACCGGCGTGTAGGTGTCTACACTGTTAGGAGCGCCCTTTTGCGTGCTCAGCGTTCTCCACTTATTCTCCTGACCAAGGCGTACAGGTCGGTCAGTACGACTGCGCTACCTGTGCTTGCAGGAGTGTTGCCGGCTGATCTGCAGGTCCGGTTGGCGGGGGAATCGATGGATGGCGAGGGCAGGACTGCTCGGGACAGAAAAGTGGCTAGGATAGAGGGGATGCATAGGATGCTAACGGAGTGGCAGAGTAGGTGGGAAGACAGTAGCGATGGGCGTGATTTGTATCGCTTCTTTCCTAATGTGGGGGAACGGTTTGACGCGAGGTGGGTGCAGCCGGACCATGAAACGTCCCAGATCCTGACTGGGCATGGGTGTTTCAGGGGAAGGTTGTACGATATGGGAATAGGTAATACAGGAATGTGCTATTGCGGCGATGCGTTAGAATATCGTGATCACATTTTATGGGAATGCACACTATACATGGAGGAGAGGGCGGAGATGTTGGGTAAGGTGACGAGGGAGGGAGAAGGGCCTATTCACTTTACGGATCTCGTGGCTAACCCGGCGAACTATGGTAGGCTGACAGAGTTCGCGCATGCTTGGTTCAAGCGCAGATGGCAGAAGGAGTTGGAAGAATAACAACACCAGGCAGAAGGCGAGTGAGTCGCGGAAGTAGTACCGTCCACCCCATTTGGGGATGGCTGACCGCCCCTTCAGGGGAGAGGAGTCATATAGGGACAATGGTCTAGAATCAAAACAACTTGTAGGGAGAGAAGAGGGTGCACGGGAGGAGAGCCTTCGAGCAGAGCCCCTGCACGTTCCCGATGTTTCGGCCCGTAAAACCGAGATTTGGTTGGAAGGGCCATGGGAGGTGGTGGGATTGTCCGTCTGTTTGTTTGTCTGTCTGTCTATCTGTCTGTCTGCCTGTCTGTCAACAGGCTGTATCTCATGAACCGTAATAGCTCAACAGTTGAAATTTTAACAGATAATGTATTTCTGTTGCCGATGTAATGACAAATACTAAAAACAGAATAAATTAAGAACGTAAAGGGTGCTCCCATACAACAAACTTGATTTTTTGTCATTTTAATGGATAACGGTACGGTGCTCTTCGTGGGCTAGTCCGACTCGCAATTGACGAATTTTTTTTAGTTGATGCGGCTCAAAGGTCCAAATTTATGTTTGATACTAAGCGTATAATGATTTTTGGAATTTAAAATTGTTTTTTTACAATGCGTTTTTGGTCGAAGTAGTCGATCAGTAATAATATGTTTATTTTAGAATTTTGACAACTGTCCGTTTTACATATGAAAGCCAAATACAATGGCCCGCAGCTTACCTAATGATCAAAGATGATAATGTACTAAGCCAAAAGAAACCTATTCACTCTTCGGTTAAAGCAGCTAAGTTGTATTTCTCCGAAGACACCGCTTTGGGTAGACAATTCCCAATCCATAGCGGTGCGAATGGTGAAAGTGTAATAAAAATTTAAAGTTCCTTGACTACGTTCCATTTTGCGTAGAGAAACATCTATAGTGTCTAATAGGTCTCGGTTGTTTCAAACCACCAAGAGAGCAGTGTGCTTTTTCGCTGTT
Organism: Lasaia peninsularis; assembly: GCA_018236625.1. NCBI lineage: Eukaryota > Metazoa > Arthropoda > Insecta > Lepidoptera > Riodinidae > Lasaia > Lasaia peninsularis. The sequence continues at coordinate 1,291 of DVZL01008454.1, read as the reverse complement.
TTTAAAAAAAATCAAGATGTCTTTAAAATGGACAGCAATATACGCATGGACAAAGTCGCGGATTTTTGTTTGAATGTTAACCGGTGAGTGAGTTAGCATATGTCGCTTTGAGCTGTCTAGAGAGAGCTGAAGCACACGTCTTGTATAGAAGTAAATTGTTGATTGCGATCTTCGATCAGCTCAGACAGAATAGTTCTAACTGGAAAATTCTTAAGGCTCGTTATCTGCGGAAGTGAGGGTTATTTGATGAACCACAGGCCTTTGGGATTGGACGCCATCTTTATACGAGAAGACAAATTCTAAAAGTTCCAGAAAAATACTCTTAATAGATAGGTTGTTTGAAATATGATGAAAGGATATTTTGTTTTCAAAAAAAAATCTAAAAATGTTTCTTTTTTATTTTAGATGAATTTATAACTAGCGGTGCCTGAAACTTCGCCGTTCGCGTTTTATTTCATTATTTTATACATTTCTAAAATAATAATATACCAGAATATTTAAATTTGTCCTGGTATCTACCAAAGTATATGTATTCGTATAGTTGACTAACACTATGGGTGTTGTAATATAATGGGTGTATAAAGGCATATAATTTGGGTAAGATCAATTTGTATAATTTGTTCAGAGATATTTATTTATTTATAAACTAGACGTCAGTCAATATTTATTGGAAGCAGGCGCGAATAAGCAGTTAAGGGATGTATGGTACAGAAGGTAAAGTCTTCTCCTATTATTATTACCCAATCCTATTACTATTACCCATTTGCTTATAATTTATACTATAATCATTTACTTCATGTTATCTATATATGTTTTACCGTAGTAGGAACCGTCCCTTTGAATCAGCTTTACTGATTTTTATGAAATTTTTCTTGCATATTCTATTAACCTGAGAATATATTTTGATATTTGCCTGAATTTTCAAAATGTCAAAACGGATTAAAAGCAAGTAGTTACTATAACATAAATATTTCAATCGCTTAGATTGTAAAGATCGTCAAAACGTACGTAAATACATAATAATATATGACCGCCACCGGTCAATAGACTCGGGTTCGATTTTAACGGGGGCAGGCACGTCTGTATTTCCGTGTCTGGATGTATTATTATCATTGATTAAGACATATAATACAAGTATATGATTTATTTACTTTGGCGTTAGATTAATATGTATTATTTGTCTAGAAATACTTATCTATACTAATATTATAAAAAGGAAACCTTTGTATTTTTGTATGTTCGTATTGAATAGGCTCAAAAACTACTGGACCGATTTCAAAATTTCTTTTAC
>DVZL01008453.1:0-10239 GCA_018236625.1 Lasaia peninsularis | reverse complement strand
GAATTGACCTGCGAATTATTTAGCTGACCATGTCTTTCTTGAGTAGGCTTTTTGCAATGGTAACCGATATCCACGCGAGCGAAGCCGCGGGTGTCCGCTAGTAATTAATAATTTAGAGTTCTTCAGATTGTTACAACTATAACACATGGAGGTTAATTTTTCAACTTTTTTTTATTATTTACTAATGCTGTCGAATTTAATCGGTGTCCGACTTTAACGCACGAGGTCCCGGATTCGATTTCCGAGTAAGGCAACTTATTCATATAAGTTTTTTTAGTTTATCTGAAAAACATAATGTTGTCTGAGATTGCATTCCCAAATATAACTTGCTGCAACAGTTAACGCAAATATAAACAATTTATAAATGCAATATTTTAGGGTCACGCATTTATCCTTGTGTACTCTGTGAGCAGTCGCCAGTCTTTAGAAGAGTTAAAACCCATATGGCAATCAATAAAAGAAATAAAGGGAACAGATTTGCCAAATATTCCTGTAATGCTAGCTGGTAATAAATGTGACGAGAGTCCAGAGATACGAGAGGTGTCCGCTGCTGAAGGACAGTCCCAGGCTCAGGCATGGGGTGTGTCGTTCATGGAGACTTCGGCTAAAACTAATCACAACGTCACTCAACTGTTTCAGGTGTGTAAAACTATTTGTTAATCTAGTAAGCAGGCACCAGAGTGTAAGTTGACGTACATTTTTTCAATGAAATAAATAAATAGGTAAGCTTATCTACTAACGAGATTTCTTACAGCTCACCCAGAAATATAAAATAAAGAAACTCAATATAGACATGACCTAAACTCTACAAACCAAAGTATAAATTAAAGCAATAATAATATAAAAAACTAAACATAAAAAGATTATTAATATATCAAGAATGATAAATAATGCCCTTTCACATCTCTCATTTTCGATAGGTAGGTACTTATTACCCCTAAATGGGGCTTGTAGACGACCGTAAAGCGCTCTAGTCAAACAATCGCCTATCAGTCAATCAAACTTCAATATGTACGACTGATGCATGAAGATAGGTTTGAGATTACATAGGGTTCCGTAGCCAAAAGTTAAAAATGGAACCCCTCAATTAAAACTCCGCTGTTCGTGTCTGCCTGTCACCAGACTGTATCTTGAGAACCTGAGCTAGACATGTGAAATTTTCACAGATGATTTATTTCTCTTGCTGCTATTAAACAAATTAGAGGTGTAAAAGTTACGAAAAATAGTCCATAATTTTGAGGTGTCTGTCTGACAGACAAGTCCACAGAGGTTTGTCTGTCTGTCTGTGGCATTGTAGCTGCCGAACGGATGAAGCGATTTCAATGTAGTTAGTTTTTGTATTAAAGGTACTTATCTGCGAGTGTTTTTAGAAATGTTTGATGAAAATCGGTTGCCGCCGTTTAAAAGTTGTGGGGGTGAATGTGGGGAGGATAACCGAATCTCTGCAAATATCGAGTGAGGTTTCAAATGAAAGGTATCGGCTAATTTTAACTAACCATTATATTTCAGGAGCTTCTTAACATGGAAAAAAATAGAAATGTTTCGCTTCAAGTTGACGGGAAAGGCAAAAAGAAAAAAGATAAGGTGGTAAAAGATGGTGGTGAAGCTTCAGCGACTACTGGTAGAGAGAAATGTCTAGTCATGTAATTAATATTATATTTTTCTATTATAAATCCCACCGCTCTGCGTTTCTAGTCATAAGCAACATTAGGTTTTAAAAGTATGATGACAATATTAATACGATCTTAAAAGTCAAACTAATCCCAACATGAGCATTCCATAAACAAGACCATTTCATCCATCGTCATACTTGCAAACTATTTAGTAAATATATAAAAAATATGCTTCCGTTGTTTGTCCATAAAAAAAAATATCTATTTAAATAATATTTGCGAATGTTTGAAAGTGAAACGTTTATTGAAATAAAAAAATGCCTTATAATAATAAACTTGTTTTTGTGAGTAAAAGTAAGGAATATTAGGATTAAATAAAAACTTATTTCATTATACAGAAAAATCATTTCCAAACTCGCTATTAAATATTATATTTCACATGAAGTGAGTGCAAAGAATAAGACTGGTGGATAAGGTACGCATATTCTGTTTTGTTATAAAAGTATTTGCAAGTTAAATACTTTTTAAGTACAAAATTAAGTAAAAAAACAATTATTTCAATACAATTCATAATGAAACTCACTGACGGATAATACATTTTCTTTGTATTCCAATATATTCCTTAGCAATGGTCCTCAAAATGGAAACAATATTGTCGCTTAACTTAAGACATTCTAAAGTTATAAAGGCTTTTTTTGTATTTAAAAAAAAAATATTTCACATGCGCTCCTTTTAGAATGATAACTTATATCATTGATGATAAATGTTCTTCATGTCCAAAATGGCTTTTATTTAAAAAAATGATTTTAATTTTTATTAGAATATTTATCATCGGTGACATCGAAAACGGTAATTATTAATTAATAGATTCCCGATTAAATGTCTGTGCAAAAGATTTAGCGTTTTTAAACAGTGTTGGTCATTGGTGTAAAACCAGTTGATGGAGATGGTCAAATACAAATATTGCATGTTGTAGTACGTTTGCGTCGAGGATGCACTGCTTTATCACGGTAAAGGTGTATTATTAGGATTTTTATAGGACACCACCGTTTCGTTCGATAGAATGACTTCGACAACTGATCAATGTAAACTCGACTTTATAATTAGGAGTGATTGGATTGGTTATCGTGCAACGATGAAACTCTGCATTCTTAATGCGAGCGTACTATAAATTTACAAGTAAGTATTTAAGGGTACTTAATGTTGTTTATTGCTGTACAAGGTTTCGATTCTAGTCATGAAACATGTATCTCAAAAATAAGACTACCGTATCAAAGATTAATTGACTTAGTGAATTTGCTAAAATTCTAGTTTCGTAGTTTTATAATAGCCAAGATAGTACCTAGCTGTATTGTTTTTAATTTATTTGTAATAGTTAATAGTGAATAGAGTAACTGGCTCTGTATTTAATAATATACAATATCGTATATATGACTGACACGACAAAATAACGTGAGTAACACATGTTAGTGTGATTATACAACGAAATAAAGTTTGTAGGTTTACTGTTATTCAGTGCTATCATGTTAGTAATGCGTTAATATAATCCATATTTGTTATAATATAAAAACCTTTGCTACATTTAAATCGGTAGCTAAAAACCATTTTTAATTAGTCTAGTTTTCACATTAACGGGTTCTGTAATTAAGATTACATTTCTTTAAAACGGCTTATAATATTTAATTGTAGCGATTATTAAAATAAGGCCCCGATTGCAAAAATAAAAATGCGATTGGTAGCGTGTGTTAAAAAAGACAATTGAGGGTAGATAAATATCGTTAGCAATATGAAAAAAAGGGAAAACTCGTCATTATGGTCCTAAACAACAGCGGGGCTATTGTGTATCTTTTTGACAGTTAAAAGCTACGAACTCCGAGCCCGAATTTTCGTATATTTACTGTCAAATGGCATTTTTCGTATTGTCTAATAATTTTATTCTCGTGACGTCATAGTAGTTGTTGGCTGGAGTTAGACAATACGAAACATGCCATTTGACAGTGAATATCCGAAAACTCGGGCTCTGAGTTCGTAGCTTTTAACTGTCAAAAAGATACAATAGCCCCACAGATTTTTGTTGCAGAAAAGGAATTGCAACTAAAAGGCTTTAAAATTTCATGTACCCCGTCTGCTTGTGTACTGAAATAATATGTGATATCTTTATGACATCGTAATAATAATGTGTTGCCTAAAATTTAAAATGATGATTCACGTGTAAAGAAAATATGTTACTTATTTTATTTAAATTTGGTGTTAGTATGTTAAAATTTTGCGTTGTGAATTTATGTATATTGGATTATGAAACTTTTTTTTCTGTATTTAGCTGTTACTAGCTTTTAAGTTCTGTAATAAGTTTTAAGTTTTCTTTACAATAAAATTCATGAGAATTAAAATGCTTTTATTTTAAATAAAACTGTAGAGGAGTGAATTCTGTACATAGAAGATGTTTTTAAAAAAGGGTCTTAGCGATTAATATTGGACAGCAGAATATCTATACAAATAAATAAAATAGGCTACTTTTATTTTAGTATTTTATTTTAGAAATATAACTATAATAAATAAAAACGCTGACAAAGTCGCGGGCACAGGCGACTATTTCGGAGATATGGACGTGATGATATATTTTTTAAATATCAACGAAATTCAAGTTCTTTAATATTGCGGTATTAAACATCTCATAGGGCGGGCTGTCTCACTCTCACAAGGCCAAATTGTTTTGATGTTGTCCAGTTTTGAAAGAGTTAGCAATACTAGTTAGGGGTGTAATCTCCAGATATTACTTACCTATAGCTTCATGGTTTAAATACACAATTTTAGTGACTGTGAATGAATGAATGAATGAAAGCTTTATTGCACACCAATACAAGTACATTTAGAATAACAAATGATTATTCTTAAAATCGGTCGGCGGTCTTATCGCTAAGTAGAAAGTTTGAAGAAAGAAGAATAGAATAACTATTTATTGTGCACCAAAACTACAAAATATACAAACATAGTATAAATAAAACTTGGAGACTAATGACACACAAAGGCGGTCTTATCGCCAAGTCAGCGAACTCTTCCAGACAACCTTACGGTATGGAATAAAAGACAATTAAATATCCAAAACGAAACGAAATTAAAGTATTTTGAAGATCTATGAAAAGGTAGGAATTGTAGTATCAAAAAGATCAAATTTAAATGTCAAATAACCTCCAAAAATGACAACCAAAATGAAATGAAGTAAAAAATGGACAACGCTTTTAGATTATTCAAATTAGTTCAGTGATTAGATAAACATGTGAAATTGAAATACTTCTTTTAGAAACTCGGGGAAATATGATAAATTCAACATGTATTATTAATCAACTTTTTTATCAAAAGCAAATATTTAAATTAGCTTTTACAGTTACACATAATAATTGTAAGAATTGTGGCTTTATTTTTTATAACTAGCTCGTATTAGTAGTATAATTAAATAAGTAGGTGTATGTGTATTTTTTAATTCTTTTTATGGGTTAAGACAGCGAACAAACACACGGCTCTTCTGATGATTAGAGACAATCGTGGCCTATAATATATCGCTGTCCTATGGCCGGGAGTTTAGGCTAAATTTACTCTTCTACCGGTCTTCCTAGACGCTGAACGGAACACGCCAATTTCATTACAGCGGCCGGGATAGAAAAGGTGGTAGATTCCTACCCAGGCGATTTAAGCATACTTAGTTCATCTTAATTCAGATTTAGTCCGTACATTAAGCCTCCTAAAAATGTTTATTCTCTAATTTATTTGGTGAAATCGATTCTTACTCCCTATATTAATCAACACTTTGAATTCTACCACTTGACTGCTTCAGATTTAGGCACTCTAGAGTAAAGAGAAAAATTTAAAAATTTGCCTGGACAAATCAAAGAATAACATATACACCAATATGCAATAACATAAATATTGTGATTGTAATACTTATTAGCGCAATCTATAATCTATACAATGCCATTTAGCTTTGTGGAAAATTATATCAAGAAGTGCATCCGACACTGCGTTACCACTACCGTCATCAGCTTATAATTTGCAAAGCGACAAGAATGCGACAGTCATACTACTCGGAACCGTCCATTTTAGTAAAAAATCAGTGGAAGATGTTTCCGAGGTAAGTTTTAAATACCCTATACTAATACATGTAAAAAATATCGTAACGCTATGGGCGTATACTCTAAGGGGCAGGAACAGGAACATATGCACCCACGATTAGCAGACAACATTAGGGTGAAGTCCGCCGCTATTTTGGGCACTTTTCCTAGGCAACGTTATGTTTTTCAGATAAACTAAAAAACTTATAAGGACGAGTTGCCCTACTGAAACGGAGACGCCATCTACGGCGCTTGTAAATACCGATGGCTTGGTAATAGATGCTTACTGTTAAGTACCTAAGCCGTTAGCGGTCTTGGAAATTGAGCTTAAAACCCTAAGGTACAAAATTTATATAGAATTAATAAGTAGCGGCGGTATTTCTAAACGGATAAGACTTGAGAAACTTCAAGAAAAGCTACTTGCCTGGCTAGTGATCCACTGCCTTACCTATTCTTGTCACCATAAATCATAATGATACTGTCGTGATCCGGTCTAGAGAGTAGGGTAGCCGGTCATAGGTCTAACAGCCCGGCATTAGGACAACGACGCAGCTATAGCATCTATGGTGTCTCTAGGCCAGGTTGTCTCTTATCATCAGGAGATCGCTGTTCATAAAAAATGAACTGTAAAAATATAAGTAGATACCTTTTAAAATAACGTCAAGTATAATTTTACTTTTAGATAGTGAAAGTATTGAAACCGAATGGAATTTTAATAGAACTATGTCGTCAAAGGGTGTCTCTTTTGGAATTAGATGACAAAAAGTTTTTAGAAGATGCCAAAAAGTTTGACGCTAGAAAAGTTCGGTAAGTTTTTATTATCTCGGTTCCTACAAATTACAAATGAACAAGATGTCTAAGGGTCTACTGTCTATGGAACTCTGGGATTTTTATTTGAATATCATCATCCAGCGTTAGTCACTGTTCCTCACACTTAAAGACGGAACCCAGGTCGCTTTATTATATTTTCTACTCAAAATGTTATTTGAAAACACTACCTTCCGTTTTTACCTTTTTGATACGAAACTCTAAAAATGAAAAGATATGTTAAAAATGTATACTACATTACTTGTCCAGTCTAGTTCCGCTGGTTTTTGATATAACTTTTACGCTACTATAAAATTATTAATATTAAGTAATCACCCATGTACTATTATTTTTCCAGACAGGCAGTTAAAGGACAAGGTTTTGCCTCGGGAATGCTACATGCAATGTTGTTAAAAACATATGCAGATATAGCCAGAGAATTAGGCGTAGCACCGGGCGGCGAGTTCAGGAGAGCGTATCAAGAGGTACTGATATTCAAATAATTAAAACCGTTAGGCGATATAAATAGGCTTTGTCTTTCTTCCTTGTCTCCTAAAATGTAGCTTTGTTACAGATGAAGAAAATTCCAGGCTGTAAATTATTTCTCGGCGATCGCCCGATACAAATAACCATAGCTAGAGCGTTTCAAACTCTTACCATCCGAGAACTGGGTCAAGTGTTGTACCATCTTACCACAACTAATCCCAAACCCCTGGAGTAAGTATCAACAAATCTTTCTTTTTATAATAATACCTACGACTTGTCCCGGCAAAATCGATACCAGTATTTTTGTTTACCACAACTTTCTTTTATATGTATAGATGAGCATTTCTTTTGCATTTATTTCGACCGCATTTATCTTACTTTTATGCTGCTTCTGACATACCCAACTCTAATTCCATGAAGTAACGTTGGGATAAGCACTGAATTATGCAAATCAACTCAAGCAAGTCCTATGAAACATTTGAAAAATTCACCTGTCATGGATCGAGCGGGGAGATGCTCGCCTGAATAGCTAGTTAAATTAATTCAGTACAGTAATTATGATTACAAACAATAATTTTTAAGCTAATTATTTTGAGTCGAATCTCTCCTATTTCCTAAATATTTTTATAGATATATATGCTACATATATGTTTGTGTAGAAAACATCAAGGTCAATAAAAAAGTTATAACCCGTTTTGAATTTATTAGCTTCAAAACATTTGTGAAGCAAAATATTATAAATTCTTAATTTAAATTGACCAGGGGTGTTGATCGATTGATCACGTCACTATTTTCCTTATACGGACGAGTTATAGATATGAGATTTTACTTTGCAGCAAACATCAACTAGAAAAATATAAAAACAAAGACTACGTGCAGGCGCAGTTTGAAGAGATCACAAGAGCGGCGCCTGCTTTCAAGAAGATTTTCCACGTGTTTGTCGATGAACGAGACAAATGTCTAGCGTATTCCCTGCAAGAATGTGTGCGGATAGGTTAGTTTAATTAAAATATTTGACAAATGCAATACGACGTATTGTTAGCCCGTTATTTTTCAATCTTTTCAATCAAACACACGTTCTCGGTGGGGGAAAAGTGACGGTTTGAAGGAATTATTATTACCTCCATGATCTATATTATGTCTAGAGTCTCAGTGGTCTAGTGCTTCGAATATCCAAATCGCGTGCGTTTTGCAAGATTTGAAATGTCAAACTGCAAAAAACCCAGAATCGCCCAGGTTCGAATCCCGCCATGTACCAATAAATTTTCTTATTGAAGCATATTTTCTGGGTGAGATACAGTGAAGAAACCCGGTATTTGTGCCCGAAATGCCGACGAACTTGCCACCTTTCACATCGTGGAACCTTACATTGTCTGCTAATCGTGGATGCATATGTACATCTGCATAATCTTTCGGAGATAGGTGCGTGACGATATTTATTATGTCGTAATTTTACTGACAGTTGACAATCCTCGAATATTGGCGGTGGTTGGAATGGGACATGTAGATGGCATAATAAAATATTTTGGTCAAATGCGGCAAGAAGACATTTTACCTTTACTAACGTAAGTTTACCTGTAGTCGTAAAGGTTAATAGATATGTAGGTAGGTATTAAGTAATAAAAACAAAAGTAGGCTATGCACTGTATAGTGTATACATCGCACCCTCCGTAATATAAGGGGTCAAGTCAAAGGGTTTTTGTAAACTATGATTTTAAATGCTAAGGGCATAAAATGATATTATCTACCGGTTAGCGCTGACATAAAGTGAAATCTCCCAAATTTCACAATCATAACTTTATGTTATTCGAAGAAAAAGCTACGATGTGGGAATCCAAAATCTTTAATCCATTTATCCAAAAAAACGACTGTTTTTGATTGTGCCCTTACATTACTTAGGGTGCGATATCTTATAATCATTATTAAGCACAGAGTTGCAGTGTCGTAAATAGGCCATAGACTCGATGTGTAAGGATGTCTCGGCACGGCCGTAGCTAAGGAGGGGCATTATGGGGCAATGCCCTACCTTGAAACCACATTGCCCTACTTTAAAAATACCAAAAAATAAGATAAATTATCATAATTAAATTTTTAGTTCATAGTTTGACATACCTTTAGTCATAGTTGACCTGAAGGTCAGTGATGTACTTGGTGATTAATTTAGGAAGCCATGCATCGAGAGCCGGTCAATTATATTTTTTTACTTCCGCCTTACTCTAACTAATGCTGCCCTACCTCACATGCGACTCTAACTGCAGCCTTGGTGGATCACAACGTCATAAGAAGAATACTTATAGACTTTGAAAATTTTAGTTTAGTAGTAGAATGTTCTAAAGGTTTAGCCCGGGCGTTGATACATCAGTCAGACTCTATTGCCTTTAATATATATTCTAGCTGCGCCCGCGATTTCGTTCACGCTTTCATTTCATCATTTTATTTTATACATTTCTAAAATAAAAATAGCCCTTCAATTTATAAAATTTATAAAATCAGTTTCAGAGATTAGCAAACAGACAGACGGACAAAAATTCTAAAAAAATTATATTGATATTAAAAAAATTAAATTATGTGCCTTGTAAACATACATATGCATTTAGTAAAAAGCGGCTAATTTAATATTACATACATACATTCCAATTTTATTTATACATAGATATTCATAGATCAAGGGGATTCATATAAATTTTGTTTTGAATCTCGAGAAAAAGGTCACTTGCTATGTCTATAAAAGTTTAATTCGTAACAAGTTTCCCCGGTAAGCATTCAAGACCGAAGAAAATAATTTGACATTTAAATGTGTTTTAATGAGGTTATTAGGGCTTCTAAACAACGATAAAATTTTATTGATGTATGTATGTTTTTATCTAAGTATTTATACATGCTATGCCGATGGAGGGGAAGTACCTTAAATAATGCAGACAGGACATTTTACTAAAAGAAGTCATTATTTTAATTTAAAAAAACATTTTAAACTGCATTCATGGATTTTAAATAATTACCAGATACAACAGGAAATCGAACCCGCTACACGAGAAAAGAATTACCCTATAACTTTATCATACCGATCGAAGACTTCATAGTGAGGATTATTTTTGCTAAATAACATAGTATCAGAAAAAAAGGAAGACCATGTATTTTGATTTGACCATGATGACCACATTTCAGTGGACATTACTGATTTGTTATTTATTTAAAACTAGCGACTCGCCCCTGCTTCGCACGGGTAT
>DVZL01008452.1:0-10240 GCA_018236625.1 Lasaia peninsularis | reverse complement strand
ATATAACCCGTCTATATTTTTACTTCGATTGAATATGGTCAGTTCATTAATGTCACGCAGTAAAAATATTTACTTGATAAAAGAAGTTTGTTTACAAAAATTATAGCTTCTCGTGACGGGAAGTATGGTTTACTATAATACAACATATGAAATAAACTTTTAAAACTTTGACATATTATTTAGACCATCCGATTGGTTTAGGTGTAACAGTTTTGCAAAATAACAATGTATGATGTATATTTGAGTCTCTTTTAATATGTAAAGTGTAATTAATTTCGTCTAAGCGTATAACCATTTTTTTGTCAAAATCGCTTTAAAATGTTTGCTACAAAAATGTTAAATTTTGATAAAAAAAAACTAAAAAAAAGTCAGTCAGGGCAGCATTTGAATAAGCATTTTATCAAAGTCCAACCTATGGTTTAGCCGTGAAAATGTATTTAATAGCTTAATGAAGTCGCCTTTTTTACTGTTTTAAATTTGATTTTTACTGACAAGCAAGGTTGGGGGCAACAGCTATAAAAATAGATCTTGGAAAATTCCTATCATATTTTGTATGTATGAAAATTTAATAAAATTCTACCGGTTTTCATAGCAATGTTTGTAAATATGAAATTTTACGAAAAAAAATTAAAAACATTTTTTAACTGTTTTTCTCTCGGAAAGAATAATGAATCTAAAGAAGGAATATAATATAATATATAGATGTAGAAGTTTAATTATTTTAAAGAACATATGAAACGCAATATGCAAAAACTTTGAGATGTTAATGAATCTCATAATGTTCAAGGAAGAATAGCATAAGGCGAAGCGTTTTTCATGAAATTAGATCTAATAAATATCATCATAAAAAGAATCAGCTAGCTCTGCACCCGAAAAATTCCAAGCCATATAAAAAACTGGAGTATGATCTGAATAATGCTTTTGACCCATTGAAGTCTTGGTGTCACAATATGTCACATGATTGTGAACTGAAATCGCAATCGCATGTATAAACTTTTTGATCATACAATTGATTTTTGAAATTTGAATTTAAAATTGGAATAACATAGATCGTATAAAAAAGATTGTGTCAATGTGCAGCCAACATTCACATATTATAAAGTATCTCGGATTATAAACCAATAAGAAATTTATTTAGAGGAAACTACAATTTACTTTACGCCCTGAGAAACCAGATTCAAGAAAAAACTGTGAAAAAATGGCTAAAGTATGTATGTACGATCCACATGGATTCTGGAAACATTTTTTTTTCCCCAAAATGAGGGTAGATAGATAGATTTGCTTAAGGCTTTAGGCCCCGGCCTCATGACAGTGACACACCTATGGCATCTATGCTGTATACAGGCATGGTCGTAGTTTACCATCAGGAGAGCTGTAAGCTTATTCACCTACTTATCCTATAAAAGATGGAACAGGAATGGCGAGTTTTCTTTTATATTATTACACCAGAGATGGATTTGGTTATTTGGTTTATAGACAAATGTTTATGTATACATCGTATAGATCTGAATTTGAATTCTGGAATCAAATTTTTCCCAATCAATAACATTTTTTGTGATCAGAAGTCCAAAATGTTCCACACCAACACAAGATTTTTCAAAATGGTGACTAGTTATTACACAAAAAGGAACAAATATGACATCATAGTAGTATTCTCATGGGGTTTTATATGGGATAAGACAGCGAACGCCCACTGATGGTAAGAGACAACCGTGCCCTATAGTCTCCATAGATGTTGTAGGTGCGCCGCTGCCCTGTAGTCGGGCTGTTATCTGACCTTATGAGCAAGTCTGCCGGCTACGGAACACGACAATGTCGTTATGGCGGTGAGAATAGGTAAGGCAAGGTGGCACAGAACTCTACCACCAGTGGTCATATTGATAGTGCCCCAGTTAACCTATACACGCCTCTTACGAGCTGCCTGGTAAGAAGGCAGTTGGTCTATTCAACACAGAGGGCCCGGACTAACACGGGGAAAACCAAAAGTATCAGAAACCGATTAAAAAAGTCGACTCTCTTACGTTTATGTTTATAGACCTTATACGACCATATTTGTCTTGCGTGCGGATCCCTAAGCAAAACACAAAGAATGTACAAGTCACACTCGCACCTGTGTCCCATCTCCCCCTCTTATATTCACCTGTAACTATCTGCAATGTTTTTTGGATTTGTCGTTTTTTAGGGTTCCGTCTACAAATGGTAAAAATGCGACCTTATTACTAAGGCTTGTCTATCTGGCTCTTTGTCACCAAACTGTATCTCACAAACCGTGACAGAAAATCAAAATTTCCACATGTCACACGCTTAAAATTAAAGCGACCGAATTCAAAAAATGCAATCTATGATAAACGAGCAAGAAAGTTTTCATAAATTATAGTATTGAATACATCTTGATATTATATCTCTTTCGTGTTTCGCAAACGATTGATTTTAACCAAATTTTGCGGATTGGCCTTTTGAGTAAGTACTTACAATGTAAGTAAATAAAAAGGTAATGTACGTGAAAAGGTAAAATCGAGTAGGTATTACTTTTACATATTTTTTGAGTTAAGCCACGGTTATTCTAAGCGAGCGATATGGCGAATTTCTGTTGCCGCTGTAAGATTAATTTGCCATTTTTGCAGACACTTATACGAAATCCTTAATTTCCGAGTCCTACTCACAATGAACGGCTTTTTATGGCTTCATACGAATATTTAGTATACAAATCTGAATATTGTTTATTAATTTTTAAACGTACTTTTTTATTTGTATATTATGGTGCAGAATCACCTAGTTTACCTCCTTTGACCGCCTTGTTGCTTGAGCGGTTAGCGTAAATGCAGTTATTTGTTTGATGTACATATATTATGTCTATATTAGGTGTGTTTATTAATTTTTTTCTTAGACTATTTAGGTATGTTTCATTATTAGTATCATTGACTAACACCCATAATATACGCAAATAAATTACTTTACTTTGGGGTTAGGTCAATATCAGTAATTTGTCCAAGACAATTTAATATTATTAAACCGGTGCTTTGTAAAGACCAAATTATATCGCGTTTTTCAGGAAAAATATAAGGCCCTGGCGAATTTGTCATATTAAAATCACAGCCAAGACCTCATCCACTATCAACATCTAATGTTTTATGAGGGAGCAAATAAAACCAATGTAAAAATGATAAGCAACGAAATATATTTGGCTTTGTTGATCAAACCATCAGGTTGGCATATATGAAGAATATTAGTGATAGAGCCGCCCTGTGTCGCTTTTTGTATAAAAAACGAAGGTTGACCCTCATTTTTATGCCTTTATGTCTCAAAAGAAATGCGATGGCAGGTAGAGCCTCGCGAACTCTATGTTTATACGAGCCTACTTTAAACATTCCTTTTAAAATTCGTAGGGGTAAATGTTTTTGATTTATGTTCTTTACCCAATTCAGTATGCAAAATAAGGGTTATATTGTTGTGTATAAAATCATATAATATGTATATGTAACCCAAATGGTGGTCATGTTTTAGCTGGCTTCTAAATTTGTAATAGCTATTAAAAATAGTAGTTTGCTCAAGTACTTCCATCCATCCATCCATCAGCCCTAGTTTGTCCACTGCTGGACATAGACCCCCCTAATCGGCGCCACTCCACCCGGTCCTGTGCCTTCTGAATCCAGCGGCTTCCCGCCACCTTCTTCAGGTCATTAGTCCTGGTTAGACGGCGGCCTATGCTCCTTTTGCCGATGCGTAGTCGCCAATCGAGGACCTTTCTTCCCCAACGGTTATCAGTCTTTAGAGCTACATGGCCTGCCCATTGCCACTTCAGCTTGCTAATTTTGAGTACTTAAGAATTTTATAAACTACTAGCTGTGCGTGCCACGTATTAAACGATCTTTTTGAATGATAGCTTTTAATTAAATTTGCAATATTTTAACTGTTATTATTCTATTACGGTCGAATACAAATCCAAAACGCAAAAATTTTATTATAATATTAATAAGAAATTGCTAATCTGTAATAAACATAAATCAAAGTTTAATAGTAATTAAGTTAGGAAACGGTAGTGTGGGAACGATCCCAAGCTAAAACAAAAGATGGCCCCGATGCACAATAATTTATATTGGCCCGTTTCTGCAAAAAAGCTGGGCACTTTTTTGTGATCTTTCGAAAATGGTTCGCGTACCCTTTCTAACATTTTTTGTTCAGCCCATTATCAAAGTACGGTGAGCTAAGCAGGGTTGATTAAGGTCATAACAGATAAGAAAGGATATAGGTACACAGGCTGTTTATCGTCGTCTTTTTTTATTATGTTATAAGGTAACAAACAAGAAGAAGAACATAGTGAACAAGGAGGCGGCTTGGTTGATGGTAAGAAATTTTGGCGGGATTGCGAGAAAAAATGGACGTAATTTTTTCACAATTACTGATTTTCGTGTACTGACTGTTGTCAGACGTTTTATTTTAAGACTGCTTATGACTATTTTAAACTTGATGAAACTTATAGAGAAAACTTTATTAAATAATTTACTAAAAAATTAAAACCAATTAAAAACTGAAATCGGCTCCATGACATAGTTTTTTTTACGTAAATTAATCCCATACACTTTAATTAGGCTAATTTCTAATACCTATTGTATATATAATGAATATGAAATATCAAATAGTTATTTCGTGAATGTTTAACGCTGTGCAAAAAGTTATTTCTCAAATAAAGTTCTGATTTGTTTCGTGAGATAAAACAGTCGGTGACCTGCGAATAAAACATTCACCTTATCAATCATAATATAACCCTTATACATTTTAGTGGTTGATTATTATTATAATGGAATATTATGAGTTTTGGCAAAGCTTACGTCTTATGACAATCGTAATGGTTAATTAAACTTAATTAGATATTTTAAAACAAGATACCATAAACATGCATTTCGATCTTAGTGATCGATTTGACATTACCGAAACGTTTTCTGTTTAAAATAAATCAGCAACTTTTATCGATGCATTTTTATATAGGTAAGTACTGACGGGTGTAACTTAGGCTTAATAAAAAATTCTAGCTCACAGCTTGCTTCCAGCTTCATGTGGTAGAATCCTATGACGTGTCTCCTGGATTGGTATCCAGAATTACCTATAACAGCAATGCTCGTCATTGTCGTGTTACAGCTTAGAAGATACCATAGCCAATAAATTCCTCCAAGTAAAATGACATAGTCTCAGATTGCCGACGCCCTTTGCACTTCTTACTGTCAGATCTAACATATCCTAGTAGTTACAGGTACAGGTGTCCCTTTAAGTATAAGTTTGCCCAGAAAAGGGCTTTTTGAACTTATATAAATGACGTGTCTGTTTAAAATTAATACATTAGTTGTAAAATTAAAATATTACCAAGTGTCTAGCGCCATCTAGTTAAAATTGATAACGACTTATACTGTTTAACTACTTACACTTTCATAGTCTTATTAAATGTTAAAACGAATCAATTTCGAGTAATTGTATAAAATAAAGGTGTAAAATTATATATCAAAAATAAAGTAATAATATCAATATATTTTATAATAATTGTATGATGTATGAAACATATTAGTAGGTATGTATATTAGTCTGCTTTTACGCTTCTAAATCAAAAAAGTATCTCTAATCTCCAACAGCTGATCTTGTCAACTGTCGAGTCAATATGACATTATTGACATTTACATAACCTTAAAATAAATTGTAAACAATTTTAAAATCGCCAATCATTATCTTCTTTTTGCAAATCGTATTTCACCCTTGATAAAAAGGTTACCGAGTTATCAAATTACCATCATTTCTGAGAGCTTAAACTCAAATAACTAACGATTACACATGGAGTATACTAACAAGGTAAGAAAAATAGATATATATCTTTATAGGTATTAGTTAATAAAATTGTTAATTAATTATTACAATTTATTTCAGAATTTTCCTGCCTTGAAGAATGATAGACTTTTAAAAGCAGCTCGCGGAGAAGAAGTGGATAAAGTTCCGGTATGGGTGATGCGACAGGCAGGAAGGTATTTGCCGGAATTTCAAGCGGTACGAGCTAAACATGATTTCTTTACCGTGTGCCGAACGCCAGAATTGGCTTGTGAAGTCACCCTGCAGCCTCTGAGACGATACGATCATTTAGATGCTTCTATTATATTTAGCGATATATTAGTTATCCCACAAGCTCTTGGAATGACAGTAGAGATGCACCCAGGAGTTGTAAGTTTCTAAGCTTTTACTTGTAATGAATTCTTTTATCATTTCAGTATCCAAGTGTAGTATATGTTCGACTTTGACGCACAAGGTCCTGGGTTTGATTCCCGGGTAGGGAAACTTGTGATTGATTTTTTCAGTTTATTTGGATTTTTTCCGATATTGTGACTTACTCGCTACCTATCGTATCCTGCCATCTAAAAATCACTGCTAATTGTGAGTACATAAGTTTATACCTCTGCCTATCATAACTTTTATTTATTTGTTATGAAGGTATGATAGAAAATACTCATATCCGAGGTTTTAAAGAAATAAATGAAATGTATCTGTTGTAACAACATACACTAATTGATCTC
This sequence comes from Lasaia peninsularis, assembly GCA_018236625.1. Lineage (NCBI taxonomy): Eukaryota > Metazoa > Arthropoda > Insecta > Lepidoptera > Riodinidae > Lasaia > Lasaia peninsularis. The sequence continues at coordinate 3,692 of DVZL01008452.1, read as the reverse complement.
AGCTTAAATATATTCATTACACAAATACCCCTAACATGAACTGGAGCCTCATGATTATTCAATGGTATTAGATGGGTATTCTAACCTCATTAATGTGGTGGTGTGGTGACTAAACTCTACACTAATTTTTTCATTTCTTACATGTTTGTTGAGAATGCAGTTCTTATCGGCCACATTTAACCCCAGGTCCTTGGTTTTTTGTTGAGATTGATGCCCATCAATTCAAAGTATTGAATCACACAACTACAATTATTAAACCTACAAATAAAAGCCCCAAGTTTTAAGTTCAAGCCAGCAAAAATTCTCATTTCTGACATAAATTTCAATGATTTTTTAAAACTACAAAACCACATATAAAATATAATTGTAAAAGGTTTTATAGGTTTTTAATTTATATTTATGTGGTATTTGTTTTTTATTTATGTAATATAAGGATAATAAGATAAACATATATAAATATTATCCTTTTATTATAAGTTTATATTACAGGGCCCTGTATTTCCGGAACCTCTTAAAAATCCATCGGAGATAGACCAGCTTAAAGAAGAGGGTGCCGTTTCAAGATTAACATATGTTGGGGATGCTATTACATTAACAAGACACAAAATAGAGGGCAAAGTTCCTTTGATAGGATTTACTGGAGCTCCGGTAAATTATTTTATAATCAATTCTAATATTTGCAGAGGTAACAATTGTGATCGTGTTGGATGAGTGTTATTCTTTGGATTGAGTAGTCTTGGTGGTATTTTGGTTAGGGCTTCAGACTGCCATCCTGGTAATCCAGGTTCCAATCTCTTCATGTTCCAATTAGTTTTTTTGACTCATGTAATATATTTTCTGAATGCTCTTATGGTGAGGGAAAACATTGTAAGGATACCTTTATTAATGTATTCAAATTCCAACACAGCATTTGGCGTAGTTTCAGATGATAGCTGCTTTGTGTAAACCTTTGTCAAATTTCCTAAAATACTTTGTAAAGTTATTCTCATTTTTTTGTCCAGTTTTGTAATGAATGCCTACATTGTAAATAAATCAAACAAAATATTCATATACCAATAAAGTTTGTGAGACTCTTTAGTAAAACTGTTTAGTTAAATAACAAATGAATCTTAGTAATATTTAATAATTTTTTGTATTTATCTTTTCAGTTTACTTTAATGGGGTACATGATTGAAGGTGGCGGAAGTAAAACCATGAGTAAAACAAAAGAATGGCTAGAAAATTATCCCAAGGATGTACATAGACTACTGGCGCTCTTAACTAGAGTTGTTATTGATTATTTAGTAATGCAGGTAATTTTAATAAAACATAGCATTTATTATAACTTAGAATGAATTCAGAAGAAAACACCAAATGTAATTTGGGCTCATGTAAAAATGATATAAAATAATGGTTGTTGTATAGGAGCCCGCTTCAAACATTTATTCTATTCTGTTTTTAGTATTTGTTGTAATAGTGGCAAGAAATCATCATCTATGAAAATTTCAACTGCCTAGCTATCACAGTTCATGACCTACAGCCTGGTGATAGACAGATAGACAGTGGAGTTTTTGTAATAAGATTCCATTTTACGTTTTGGATACAGAACCCTAGAAATGGCTAGTCAGATTAAATTATGACACAGCAATTGTACCTTATCTACCGTAATGTTGGACCTGCTAGTAACTTTTACAACACATACCATTTATTCTCAACATATTATGTTTCACTTCGTAACTACAAAATGCATCATCAAGACTATGCTCAAAGATGTTAGAGTTAGTACTGGCTTGTTTAAATTAAAACTAATAGGATTTTAATATGCACCTCTTTGCTCGATTGAATCGCACAACACTACTGTTTTGATGAAACTTTGTAAAATAATTATTTTATTTTTGTGTAATTATTCACTGTCGTTCAAGTTATGGGGATAGGCTCATATACGTATTTGTACATTTATGTTAATCTTTTATGTGATTTAAGGTAGAAAGTGGTGCACAGCTGTTGCAAGTGTTTGAATCTAGTGCTGATCATTTAACAAGAGAACAATTTATTGAGTTCTCAGCTCCTTATTTAAAAAACATAAGAGATGGTGTACATAAGAAATTAGAAGAAAAAAACATTGCAGCTGTACCAATGGTAATTTTTTTATGCAGATAACTTAATGTGACATTTTTGTCACCTAATATAGGTCTGAGAAACACATTAAATGCCATTATACTCCATTTCATTTATAACATGGTAAAGTATTTCAGATGTTTATGTGGTGTTTCTTTTGATTTGCATAATCTAATTGTTATTAGAGTAGCAATCATAATTTCCAATGATTTATATGTTGAACTTGATATACAGTATAATAGTTATTTAGAGATTATGGCTCATCAAAAACATTGTATTTTACTCAAAATTAATAATATGGTAAATATATAATATAGTATTCAAAAACAATGATAAAGTGATAAAAAGTAGCAAAAATACTTTTCCGGATTATAATACTACAAGCACAATAAATTTTGTCATAATCTGCTGAGGCAAAATTGAATAACAAACATACATCAGAATACCCAAACATCTGATAACTATTTAGTACAAACTTTTGATCTGAATATATTAAAATAGAAATAGGTTGGATCAATTATACATCTTTGGTCGAAATCTTATTAACAATGTTGTATATTTATCATAATTACCTCTCAATTACAGACAGTTTTTGCTAAAGGCGGTGGCCATTCCCTGGATATTCAATCAAAATTAGGCTATGAAACTATTGGCTTAGATTGGAGTGTTGATCCAGTAGATGCCAGAAAAATAGTTGGGAATGACATAACATTACAGGGAAACCTACCTCCAGAAGACTTATATAAGAAACCGGTGAGAACCATATATGTAACATTCACATTATATATTCAGATTAGGTTGACTGGTAAAGAATGTTATGTAACATTAAGTCTACCTTTGTACATTTTTAAATACATAAGTACAAAATTTCAGTGACAAAATGAAATTTTCCTCACACTATATTATTACTTTATATTTATTTATTTATGTACTAAGTATTTCTATATATTAGTATTGTTCATGTTATATTATCTAACACCCATAACACAAGCATATAATTTGCTTAATTTGGGGCTAAATCAATTTGTTTAATTTGTCCAAGTTTATTTATTATATTACGTTATACAAAAGAATATTTAAGCATCATTCACATTGTTTTATTTTTACAGGAAGAAATTAAAACACAAACAATAGAAATGGTTAAGAAGTTTGGAAAACACAGATATATTGCCAATTTGGGTCATGGTATAACACCACAGACTCCTTTAGAGAGCATGACTGCATTTACAGAAGCTGTTCATGAGGCTGTTTAATAACTTTCAAAGCATTTAAAGATTTGAAAAAAATCTTCAATATTTTTTAAAAGACAGGAAACAAAATTGAATAATGGACTGTGATTATTATTAGATTTATAATTGAATTTACAATAAACAAAAAAAAAATGAGTTATTCCCGGGTACGATAATTTAGGAGAATATTGTGGGTAAACAAAAGAAATGCAAAAATTTAAATTAAATATGGCGTTTTATGGGTTCACATTTATTTATTATCTTCAATTATGCTGTTTATAAAAGCATTTAACTTGGGTAAAAGGGGCATGTCGTAAGAGTTTATGAATCAAGAGACAACTATAAAAATGTGGTCAGAAATATATG
>DVZL01008451.1:0-10240 GCA_018236625.1 Lasaia peninsularis | reverse complement strand
TGGATCCCTACCCGGGCGAGTTGCTGCACAGCACTCTACCACCTAGTTAATGTCACGGTGTTGGTGACAATAGACCCAGTGCTCGCCTCTTACGAGCTGCCTGGGTGGAAGGCCTATTCTATAACGGAACCCGGACCAACACGGGATAAGTTGCTACAGTCTACTACCAGTGGTCTTATTGGTAGTAACTCAGTTAACCTATGCTTGCCTTTTACGAGCTTCTGGATAGGAAACCAGCCGTATGTTCTATAGGACCCGGATGAATATGGCAAAAATGTTCTTTTATTAATGTTCCAATGGAAAACGAACTCTAATGTTTATTTTGGAGTGATCTCATTAAGATTGCACTTACAAATTTAGTATTTGATTGCAATGTTAATAAGGATTACACAATATATTGTCTAGCTTGTTGGAGAGCCTTGGTAGAGCGATCCGAAAGCCAAACACGTGCGATGCATTAAGCAAGCCTGGTACCCATGCGGCGGCCGCGTCGCTGCTTATTATGTGTAGCACTTTCTAATATCATCAGCCTTCGATTATGTTGAAAACCACTTCGATTAAAGTAAATAAACAACCACGTTTTTATTCTCTTATCCGCCATTAATGTTAGTTATATGTTGGGTAAACTTTAAGTGTACACCAAGACCCAGAAAACGTAATAATAGACGTTGTTTTTTAAACGTCTTCAAGTTAAGTAAATAAATATTATTACGGCCACATTTTCAAGTGTTATGGCCCATATTTATGCACCTACGATTAGTCGATGATTCTGTTATTTCTACGGTCGAGCGTAGCCGGTGTCCTAATTTGATGCATGAGGTCCCGGGTTCGATTCCTTGGTATGGTTACTTGTCATGAGTTTTTTTAAGTTTATCTGAAAAACATGGGTTAATTGGTTCAACATAACCACCGGTGGTAGAGCGCTATGCAGCAACTCGCTCGGGTATGGATTCACCGCCTTATCTATTCCTGCCATCGTAATGACATTGTTGTGTTCCGTTCCTGAGAGCAAAGGTAGTCGGTAGACATACACATACACACATACAGACGCATATACAACATCTGTGTTGTATATGGGCAACAGTAGTCTCTTATCGTCAGGAGTCCCATGTGCTTGTTCGCTGTCTTAATCCATAAAAAAAATCTAAATGTTCGCATTCATAATATCAGTAATATCATATACATACTTAAAAATCTTGTTCCTTTTTGACCAAATTTATATAACTTTTCTTCGTAATTGATTTTATCCAAAGCAATAATTGTTAACATTGTTAAATGTGTTAACATTGTAATACTTGCGTAACAATTGGAATTACAGTGTTTTTTACTTACAGACGGATTCCTGTAACATGCGATATTACAGGATTCCGCTACGGAAATTCACTATCTGTGAAACCGTATTCCACATCATTAAAGTGACCACGTATCCCGTTATGAATGGGATTATCCTATTTGCGGTAGTATGTGCCATTGACCTAAAAGATAACACCGGGGTGCAAAAATGTCCCTTTTTACAAAACGGTACGAATATTTACTTAAGTTTATCCTTGTCTTAGTAATAAGTGCTATATTTGCAGTTGTGTTTATACCATATGTTTATACCATAGGTGATTGAATAGTAGTAGTAGTAATATTATTTATAGTACTTCTTACAATTTACTTATTTATTTTACCTTTAAATGAATATATTTTACTTAAAGGTGTTCATTAAATCTGCTAAACGACGGAAAATACAATTTCCTCTTTTGAGACAGAAATAATGGTCACTTTACGCCTTACCAACTAGAAAATATTATGTTTTAATACCACAATAAGAAATTAAGTATAACCAGTGGCCATAACGATAAATGCAGTAAAATTGCATCAAACCGACCTCAATTTCAATATTGTGTCCAAGTATACAATTAAATACGCATTTATCAAGTATGCACAAAAATATTGATTGGAGGTATAACCCTTTCCCATAAAAAATAATGATAAAAACCGGATTGCTATGTAGAATGTTTCACGTGGTCTTGTTTAAGAGACAAGCACACGGCTTTGTTGATGGTAAGAGACAACCATTGCCTATAGACACCATTGACGTTGTAGGTGCGTCGCTGTCCTGTGGATGGGTTATTAGAACTGATGTGCAAGTCTACCGGCTACCACACCCTCCAAGACCAAAACACGACAATGTCATTATGACGGCAGCAATAAGTGAGTCGCTGCACCTCGTCTACCACCAGTGGTATTGTTAGTAGTGACCAAGTTAACCTATGCTGGCCTCGTACGAGCGCCCTGGTGGACTGGTAGATGGTCAATTCTATTCAAATTGAGAATCTACTTCGTTTTTTCTTTGGTAGAAAATATTGTAATTTCTTGATCCTATTCTATTTATTTTACAACTATGATTTCAATTCTAACGCGCATTTTTTTTTTGTTTTGATGACATTTACTGCTAAATGTTGCCATTATAAGAAGAATATCTTATTTCTAGTAAACTTAGATGAAAACTTAAAATATCGGAGAGTAATTCCAAAATAACTTATTAGTAATAATTTAACTTATTAGTCAATTTCTATAACATGATTCTTACCTTTTTAGATTCATTTTTATTTTAATGAATTTCATCATTCAGACATTTGAAAAGCTTAGTGAAAGTAAATTTTTAAACATGAGAGAAATTCGTATATTTAAATAAATAAAACTCCATTTCTGAGTGCTAAACTTGACCTGGAACTTAAAATAAGGAAAGTGCACCATCAAACTAACAAACTCTTAAAAGTTTGCAGTATGTACTATCAGCAGTTACTGATATATAGTTTGTTATATCAGTCACCCATCCGTTTATCTCAATGTTACTTTACGGAAACGAGAGTCGGGTATGACAGAAGCAGCATGAATGTAGAATAAATGCGGTCGAAATGCGTGCGCTCCGCAATATTTGTGGTGGAGTAAGCCTCGCGAACCGCATTCATAATAGTGGGATCAGAGAAAGAGTGGGATTGAAAAAAAGTGTCAGTGCAAAGTGGTTCGGTCATGTGGAGATATGAAAGACGAAATAGACAAAACAAATATATAATGCGAATGTAGGTATCCGGGGAGAACTAGTTTATCCTTCCATGACAAATTATCCGAGGCTGGTGTCAAGAGTCTCCGCATCCGGCGTCTATGCATTAAGAGAATTATGAATGTAGAGGAGGCTAGGTAGGGATCATCACATTTAGCAATCGATATTCTTTGCCTCGACTTGACCTGGTGTGGTCTTATTTTAATTAAATTAAATTTCTTTAGTTGCATGAAATAAAAAAAAACAAGGCGATTTTTACCAGAGAATCTTTGTACTGAAGAAACTATAAGTTATGCTAGCAAGGTAATTGCCAACATAATCGCTGGTGGTAGAGTGCTGTGTAGTGACTCGCCCGGGTGTGAATAACATTATCGTGTTGTAGACATTGTTGTAGACATCAGATCTAACCCCAGCCACAGGACAGTGACGCACCTGCAACATCTATGGTGTCTATAGGTCACGGGTGTCTCTTCCCATCAGGAGAGACGTGCACTTGTTCGCTTTCTTATACCATAGAAAAGTAGGTAAATAATACGAAACATACTCGTACCATACAGGTTATCTAAAAAAATTATTAAAGTGATGACAGAAGATAATGTTTCGTTGATTATATAATATCATTAAAGTCAATATATTATTAGATATTTTATTAAATATTACATGCCATTAATGACATAATATCTTTAATAAAGTAGGTAATGTCACGGAGGATAATTCATTCTTACTGTCATACACTATGCCTACACGAAATGAGATTGACGATTCAAATAATTGATTTATTATTATTTGGTTTAATGATCTGTATATCCTGTAATAGATAGCAATCAATAAAATGTAACAAACATTGATGTCATTTTTACGGTTATTACCTACTTATAAAGTACGTAAATACAAAACCATTATATCATTAAATTTAAATTACATTTTAATCAGAATTAACGATATTTATTTCGGATTTATTGATATTAATAAAATAAGTTAAACAAATATATAAAACTGGAGTGTATATATGTTATATTATGTTATATTAAAATAACCGCTTTTACTAGATTTAAAAGCGGTTATTTTACAAGGTACTTACGTCAATATTTTTAAAATTTTTGTCCGTTGAATGTCTCAATGTTTTCACGGGAGTTTCACTACCAGACAGCTGATATAATAAGGAGTAGCTTGGGCTACTTTTATTTTACAAAAATATATAATATATTAATAAAATAAAAACCGAGACACTCCTATGTTATTTATTTGTAAGGATCATAGCTATACCGTCGTACAGTGTAGTCCAGTTCTCTTGACGATGCCTCGGTCGCGAAGCGAAACAATCTAGTATAAGTCTGCCAATGTAACGTTAAGACCTTTGTTATGGGCGACATTTTTTTTTACAATCAGAATATCCGTCTGCTCTTGCGTTTCTAATTTCATAAAAACCGGCCAAGCAAAGGTTGGATTCGCACACGAAGAATTCCATACCGAATCCACTATATGTATTAAAACAGCAAAAATGTGTCGTTTTAAATATTTTAGTAGTAAATATTTAAATAATTCTGCTTTTTAAATTGGTATAGCGGTAAACAAAATACATCATCTGTGAAAGTGTCAACTGTCAAGCTATCATATTTTTTGAGATACAGCCGGGCCAATGTACTAGCTACAGTTCTTGAGATACGTCCTGGTGACAGACAGGCACACAGTTGAGTCTTAATAATAAGGTCTTGTTTTTACCGTTTGGGTAAGGAACTCTAAAAAAACATTATAAAGTGGGTAATTGAGGTTAACCAAGCTATGATGAAGACCAGGAAGAGTCCTCAATGTGCAACGGATCATAGGTCACACTTAAGTTTGCACAAGAGTTGATTTGATACGGCACTTTGTAATTGATATGTAAAACTCTTACACAAGCTTCGTACTGCATCACGATTCATGACCTAGATGAATGAATTGCAAGTCTTGATTTACTTCAATTCACATTGGAGGGGCTATTCTAATTACTTTTGCAATGATGATTTTGTCAAAATGTCACCTTTTATTACAAATGTAATACTGCATATCACAATTATTAGAGCAAATTATATCATGTCTGACTATATCTGAGTTTTGCTTTTGATAAAATAAACATTTATATTATTATTCATCGTCGGCATTTAGTAAAACTTTATAATTAGAATCATTTGTACTATTATACATATAACTACATAATATAAAACAAAGTCCCTTTTGCTGTTTATCCCTATGTTATCTTAGATCTTTTAAGAAAAGCAAACTCTATATAGAAAATGTATTTATAAAAAATAGGTCATGGCGGCTTAAGAGGCAGCAAAACACTTTTTTAGCATTTTTAAGAATGTCTGTTTCCCGGCCGTCCATTTGCTTATGGAGTTTCCGTAAGAGACAGGATAAATTTAAATCTAAACTTGGCTGTAATTTATGAACGCATAGTCTCATTTTATTTATTGTTTTTTTTTTGTTGAATAGACACATTTTACAAACTGTTTTGAATGCTAAGTTTTTCACGTATTTTCGTATGACATGACATAAGATGTAACGTGTTAACGAAATTACTACGAGACTGTAGCGGGACAAAGTCACGGGCAATACCTAATAACTCACAAATTTATCATTACCTATTCCGGTTCTGATATTTACATCATCAAAGCGAATTTTTTACGGCTAACAACTGTTTTTTCATTACAAAATATAAATAGTTTTTGTTGTTTTGTTAACTAATTCTAAATTATTAGGTAAAAACCTGAAGTGTTAGGAAATAGTGATAGGTACATTGTCTGTTTTATATTCAAGTTTAATCTAACCTTCAAGGGTCTGCTGCTGGGCGAAGGTTTCGAAGTACTTTTAGAACTGTTAGGCAATATTGCACCTTTAGAATGATATAGATTTAAATTAGTTTTTGGGCAATCTCAATCAAAATTCTAACTCAAAATTTTGTAGGTAGGCCGTTTTCAATAACCTATCTATGGTTAGAGATAGGCTTACGTTGCTAAAATATTTTTATTAATTATTGAATAATAACAGTGGGTGTCTGGTTATTGATCTAAGGAATCTTATCGTTGACAGGTTATTGAAAATGACCACAAATAATTTTTCAATTAAAAAAACTTTCAACAAAACATTACATGCATTTTATTCACTCAAAATTTGGTGAAATAATAAATTTATAAATTTAAGAAGTTGAAATAAGAGAAAAGATTTTTTTTTAATTATAAGCTTTCATTGTTGTTTTATTTTTTTTTTTAGGATTCCGTACAAATAGGGTAAAACAGGACCCTATTACTAAAACTCTGATGTCCGTCTGTCTGCCTGTAACCAGGCAGATATATTCTTATTTTTATTTTTGTTACCACTATAAGTGCCACAATATATAAACAAACACTAAAGACATCATTAAATATTTAAAAGCGGCTCCAATGATTTCATTGCCGTTTTTATAGTTGATGATACGGAACCCTTCATGCGTAAGTCGAACTCGCAATTGACCTCATCCTGTATTAACATTTATCCTTCATATTTATTTTACCTTTTACAATAAACAGTCTTAACTTTTTCGTTCTTTTTATTAAACAGATTGTTATTCATGTCCAAATTTAGAGGCAGAAACGGTAGAAATAAACTCATTTAATAAATACAGTTCTATATTATTCATCGTTGGCGCTTAGTGAAACTTCTACATATTCATATTTAAAATACAACAATATTAAACCTTAAAGTATTTCCTCGAGTGAAGCCGCGGAAGTAGACTAACTAGTATTTGATAAACACTTTACTATCATCATAATCATATACCAACCATTCATTGATAATACAAAGAATAATATCTCATTGTCTCTTCCTACTTTACTATTAATAGTTATCACCTCGTCTCTACGTCCGTGACTTCGTCCGTGCGGAGAAAACTATAACTTTAACAGTTAAAATATACCCATCAGAAGCCTATATGTTGTCGAATGTAGTCGTCTATCTTTGACGCATGAGGTCCCGGGTTCGATTCCCGTTTATCTACTATTGAAAACGTTGATTAAGATTGGATTGGACGATATGTCGATGGACTACCTGTCAAATCATGAGACCGGGTATATATAATATAGTCGGCGTCGCGGGTATTAGGTATGTACCCTAAAGGGAAATGGACATGACGGTATTTATTTATTTACCAGCTGTCCCGGCGAACTTCATTCCGCTAGCACTTATCGAGTATGAAAACCAAAATTACATTCAAAAGCAAACTGTTGAAAAAAACTTGTGATTTCGAACATCACGTGTTTCACAGGTAGGAATATTTTATTAATACGTAATTGTTATTTTTATTTCCAGCATTTTTTTTATATTAACTCGCCTTTCAAATCTTTCCTGGACTTCCACAAATAATTCTTTAATTAGCTAAATCGGTTTCTATAAATGTTTTGATACCTTACAGTCGAAAGTTTTAGTTAAAATTAAAGCGATGCTACTTAACAGAACTAACATTTTAGATCCGTCCTTGTGTCCAATTCCAATCCTTATTCAGAATATATTGAGCGTACAGACACAGTCCTACGATGTTTAGTATATATGTAAATAATGACGGATGAACGTGCAATAAGGAAAATATTAAGTGATTGATTTATGTAAAGTAATGGCGTGAATGAAGCCATTAAAATAATTTTCTAACGAAGTCGACATCGCCTCTGGTTGAAAGCAATCGGCATCCGACTTTGATGAGTGAGGTCCCGGAATCGATTTCCGGGAAAGTTGATCTTATGAGTGTTTTCAGTTTATTTGAAAAATACGAGTATAACGTTTAATTATTAGATTATGCCGATTAACTAGTCACCTATCACGTCATGGGACCTAATATCTTCGGTTAATCGTGTGTGCATACGTACTTCTGCCTGTCTACCCTTTCGTGGATTTACGATGTTTACTTACTTGAAGTCTGCAATCATACATTTAACTTTGGTGATTGTTGCCTTTTTTAAAAATACTTTTAATAATAGTGACCTTCTATATTGCAAAAATACGATATTATCAAACTATTCTTTTAAATATCTTTACAGAAACATTATTAAAATCTATTATTAAATAATTTTGATTCTTTTATTTCATTTTGCTATAATTTTAAAATACGACTTTAGATAATTATATGATATTTTATTATACTATTCTTATCTACTCTACTGAAAATAAACTCGTGAATACAAAGAACAAGCAAAAAACGTTAATTATAATAGTAATGTACGTGTGTTATGTGTTATGCCTAATAATACATTTTTACGATTCCATTTCGGGTACAAGTATCATAAGAACAATCAGAAAATGTACTTAAGTTAAAAAAAACTCATTGCTACATGCCAGGGTTCGAAATTCGGCTACTAAAAGTCCAACAGACATACCATTAGGCCACCGAGGCTCTCAGTTATAATTTTATAATCTGTATTATTATGTATTAAGCGAACTGTTTATGTCACTTTTGTTTTTTTTTTCTCAAATGACTGAGAGCACTTCGAAGCTTTTGCAGCAGAGCTATTACGTCCCAAGCGTAAGACCCTACACTCATGGCCTAATGACCACTACGCCACTGACCGGCCTCAATATTTTGTGACATAACCGTTACGCCGTACGAGCTCTAGTTCGATGTTTCTATTGTGTCGCAGTACATAGGTACTGTATAAGAAATTGCTGATTTCCGTATTATTGCATAAAAATAACATTTTGATATGTACTACATATATTTTTTATTATCATATTAATCAATAACTTGCCCAGGTAAAGATTCACCACCTTGTCTATTCCTGCCGCCATAATTGCGTTCTGATCCAAAAGATTTGTATGGTAGCCAATAGATTTGCACATTAGGCCCAACATCCAATCACAGAACAGTATCGCACCAATAGCCGAGTCCTTATTGGCTGTCTTATCCGATAAAAATAATCTTGAAAATAATATAAAATGTCCGCCGAATAGTGTTATGTAAATAAATAACTTAATATAAATATCGTCATTACTCAGATTAAACTGGAAGAAAATGTTTACCGATATTAAATTTATCTTTGTAACATATTTCAAGTGCTCCTTCCCAGGCAGTTTTGACAACAAGACCACTGGTTGTAGAATGATATGGAGAATCTTGCCTGGCTACCATAACAACTATGTCGTGTTCCAATCTGGAAGCTTAATACTCTGGCCACAGACAGCCTACCTACAACATCTATGATGTCTATAGGCCACGGTTATTATTATCATCAGGAGGTCCGTTTCCAAAAAAAATTGTACGAATTTTTAATTTACTCTTGGCGCTAAAAACAACCACAAAATAACACAATCTAAACACAAAATAAAACTGTGAAATTAAAACAGTGGGGTTCTCTTAACAAAATTTATTTGAATTTCGTCCACAGATAATTAAAAAAAGTTCACTGATGATTACATTTTATAAATAGAAGTAAATGTGATCTGTGGAAAGTTCCAGACTAGTTGCACAGTTCCGTGGCTTAAACCTCGGTTGGTATTACGTTACAATTTGTGTTAAGTAAATAAGGCTGCGGTGCAACATTCAACTTTAAAAGTGATAGTAATTTGGAATTTACAAAGAGATCGGTCTTGCTTGTGAAAGTGATTAACTTTCATTACCAGAAATATTTAAATGTAGTTTAAAAAAAACCGGCCAAGTGCAAGTCGGATCGCGCACGAATGATTCTGTATCATCTATAAAAACAACAAAAAATCACGTTTCGTTATATGGGAGCGGCTTTTATATATTTATTGTATGCTGCTTTTAATATTTGTTGTTATAGCAGTACCAAAAATACATCGTCTGTGAAAATTACAACTTTCTGACTATCACAGATTATGAGATACAGCCTGGTGACAGACAGACAGACAGACGGACAGCGGAGTCTCAGTAATAGGGTTCCGTTTATCCCCTTGGGTACGGAACCCTAAATTGTTTTATTGTGGAGTAAATTAATTAGATCATATGTTGGAAATGCCAACCCGTTTCGTATAAGTATTATATTATTTTCTTAATTTAAAATTAACCGTTAGAATTTAATACTTTTTTTAATAGTAACGGAAGGCAAACAAGCAGACGGATTTCCTGATGGTAAGAAATATACGTCGCCTATAGACACCAAAGTTTGAAATGGTGCGTTGCCAACCTGAGGCGGGGATGGTAAGCCTCGTGCGTGAGTAAGTTTACTG